>MU181984.1:399650-479919 GCA_016904865.1 Pissodes strobi
CTGGTAGCTTTATGTCCCAATTCTACCCATATTACACAACCTATGGACGTCGCCGTATTCCGTACCCTAAAAAGTGCTTGGAGAGACGCCGTTCAAGGACGGAATATTACAAACAATGGTTCTAAGATAAAAAAAGAGGATTTTGCTCCCATATTAGAACAGGCAATTTCTTCATCGGTTACCCCAGATATACTTGCTAATGGTTTTAAAGCTACTCAGCTATATCAGTTTAGTGCAAGTGCTATCAAATATGATAAATAATTTAAAACAGGACATATCGTCGATAATCAAGGGCATGAATCTGCAGCAAATACCCGTTTCAAGGACAAACTGTTGTATTTTGAAATGTTCATTGAAAATGAAACATTATTAAAGTTTCGAAATACTATTGATGATCAATGGAATGGTGATAAAAAAGATGAGTCCCTGTATCATGTTTGGAACGCCATCAAAAATGACCAAGTCAATAATAAAATACCTACTCCGAGAGAAACCGAAAATTATTCTGATGGTAGTGACTAGTAACAGCGAAGTTGAAGCTGAACAGAGAAATGTTCAACTTGAGAAGCTGGCTATTAACCCAGTACATATGACGCCACCACGAGATGAACCTCGAGCATCCACTCCCTTTACAGAAAATGAAGAAGCACCTCGACCATCTACTTCTGGAATCGAAGGAACTCCGCTGAAAGATGTGCCAACTCTATTCAAAAATTGTCTGTTCTGGCCAAAGTCAGATTCAAAACAAACAAAAAGAAGATCAAAAGAAAAACTGCCAGCTGTAGTGATCTCAAAAAAGTGGAAAGAATATCATCTACAAAAAGAAATACAAAAAGAAGAAAACGAAAACTGAAAAGAGAAGAAAAATTAAAACAGAAACCATCAATAATTGCAAAAATTAAAACAGTCCGAAGAAAGCAGCAGCATGTCATGTCTTGTATTGAATATTCAATCATTGGGTAATAAAGTTAATGAATTAGTTATATTCTTGGAGTATCATAAATGCCCCTCAATTTTATTATTAACGGAACACTGGTTAAAAGTAGGGGAACCACATAATATTTCTGGATATGTAATGGTTTCCTCATTCTGTAGAAGTAATTCAATCGGGGGAGGCACAGCAATATTAATTCGGGAAGATTTGTATGGAGAGGGAAACTTTTGTAGTGTGATTGAACATAACAACTTGATATTGGAAAGTGAATTTGAATTCTCACTAATATTTTGTAAAATAATTAATATTTATGTGTTATGTATATATAGGCCTCCGCGCAGTAGAGTGGAAGATTTTTTGCATAAGTTGGAGACTTTGTTATCTCTTTTGCCGGTGAAAGCAAGAATATTGGTTGCGGGAGATTTTAATATTAATTATTTAGATAAATATTCTATCTGCATTGTTTTGTTCGTTTAGCTTGGAGATGATGGTGAAGGATCCAACCCGTGTAACTTGCTTATCGAGAACTTTAATTGATTATTTTTGCATTAATTTTAATGATAGTGTTCCTTGCAGTACCATCTGCCTTATCTGATCATGAGGCTATTTTATCTACTGTCAAATTAAACATTAAAAAAACTAAAATCATAAAAAAGGGTAGGATATATAGTAGGGCCAATTTTACCAAATTTAAAACGGATTGCAATAAAATTAATTGGGACATAATAAAGAACTCCTCTGACCCCCTAAATTAATTTAATATCATACTTTCTAAATTGTTAGATAAGAATTTTCCTTTAAAAGTAATAAAACAGAAAACAAAAAAATCATGGGTAACTAAGGGAATTAAAATATCTGCCAAAAACCTTAAATTTTTGCATACCCTAAGAAAATATAATCCTTCTGAGTTTCTATGTAAGCTATTTAGCAAATATAAATTTATATACCAATCCTATCAGCTAAAGAAGCATTCTATTATAATAAAATTTTTAATTCAAAATATAAATCAAAAGAAATTTGGCAGATAGTTAATGATTTAAGGAGAAGTTGTAATAATAAAAGTGGTTGTGAAGTAGACATGGATCCTAATACTCTTAATAACTATTATTGTACAATTCCAGAGACATTGGGCCAAAATATAAGTACTAATATTGATCCAATGTCCTATTTAAAAAATATTTCTGTGAGGGAGTCATTTTGCCTCTACCATACAGACGTCCAGCAAATCAAGAGTATTCTGGGAAAAATGAGAAATAAAAATTCAGCTGGTATTGATTGTATTTCTTTGAGACTATTTAATAAACTTCCTGATTCATCACTTACAGGAAGGACTCTGTGAGAGTATAAATATCTCTTTTGATAAGGTTATATTTCCTGAAAGCTTGCGTATGGCTTTTGTAACACCTTTAAGGGAGGTAACTCAACTGATCCATCATGCTTTCGACCCATTTCAATGCCTCTCGAAAATTGTTGAAAAAATCGTGAAAAATAGGATGACTTTTTTTCTAGAAAAACCTAAATTACTAAATAAAAATCAATTTGGCTTTAGGGATAAGAATAGTACTAGCGACGCAATATTCAATCTCTTGGAAAGACTGTACTTAGGTCTCAATGAGGGACAGTTGACTGCGGCAGTGTTTTGCGATTTTTCTAAGGCATTTGACTGTGTGGATCGCGGAATACTGCTGCAGAAGCTGTCCTGTTATGGTTTTAGAGGATATGCTCTTAAATGGTTTGAGTCATTTCTAATGAGAAGAAATCAAGTAGTAAGTGGGAGACACAAGGTTTCATCTATGCACAGCATTTGTCCCATCCGGGATGATAAATGCAGTTCACAGCGGCAACATTGCTATCTGTCAATTCGACGCGACGGGAGGAGGAAGAGAGAACGATTCGAGAAGCCGACCGAAGCGTCTGTACCGCGGCTTACCTAAATTTAAATATTGTTTCTTTTTCTGTAAAATAAATATAGTTCATTAAAGTAACTTTTGTTAAACATCCTGTGTGTTTGACTGGTCCTTCGAAGGAGAGAAAACCCACAACATTTTGGTCCAATCGAGCCAGATACGATCCTGAAGCAGAGCAGCCTTTGAAAACAGAAAAAGCCATAACCGGTGAGCCCGTTTCATTATAATGCGATCCCTTCTATTCCCTAAAAATATATCGTTCCTGTAGAATTTAAGCATGCATTTTGCTTTTAGTTGCCTAATTTAGTAGTTAGTAATTTCTATTATTGTTTTGTCGATCGTATTGATTTAAAATCGTTATTATCGAAATTCAGGGAAAAGATACGCCTTCGGTTGGTCTCTGTCACATTCGTATCTCGTTCACGTATAACACATATGAATTTAAATTTAAATCGACTTCATAATATCGTAATTAGTTATATAGATATCGGATTATCAATTCAGATATACCTAACTGAAACTCGAATCGAAATATCGTATTTCTCATTTGAATTATTGATACACGCAGACACGCTTATCAATTATTATTATTGGTCTCGTTCTATCGAATGTAGGAGGCGAAATATCGTTAGCAATATACTCGCTTGTTGAAATATATCGAATTAGGTACCCGTATTTCCTCGTGATTTAACAGTAACAGACTGAACTGCCATTTTATCGCTTGAATTTAATTTAAACAATGCCTAAAAAAGGTAAAAACAGACAAGCGGATGTTAGTTCCGCGGATATCGAAAACGATGAAGTTTTAGAATTCTTGCATGCACGATCGGTAATCTGTGAAAGATTAGTTAGATTTACAAATTTCTTAGAACAAATATCGTTAGAAAACGCTAAAGAATATCAATTTGAAATAGAATCGCGTTTAAAAAGTGTCGAAGACGACTTTTCGGAGTTTGATAAAATTCAAACGCGGCTAGAGTACTTAAATTCGGATGAAAAAGAAAATAGACTAAACACCGAATCGTTATTTTATTCAAAAATATCGAAAGCTAAACGTTTTATCTCGGAATGTCAGGAATCTTACAAAATTCCAGTAACCTCTGGACACAACGCCATCTGTAGTCTAGATGGCGCGGCTGGACATCAGCCTAGCGCTATTGCAACGTTGCCAGACTTGGGTTTACCTAAGTTTTATGGGAATTGCGAGAATTGGTATAGTTTTTGGGACCAGTTTCAAGCAATTGTAGATAGTAGGTCTGATATTAACAAGGTCAGAAAATTAATGTATTTAAAATCATGTTGTCAGGAAGACGCTTTAAAAGTAATCGAAAACATTAACTTAATCGCAAATAATTATTCAATCGCAGTTGAATTATTAAAAAAACGTTATGAAAATCGCAGAGCCATAATAAATTCGCATATTAACATTATTTTATTTAATCTACCGAGTGTCAACAAAGAGTCTCCTGTTTATTTAAGAAAGTTGCTCGATTCATTACATCAACATTTATCAGCTTTAGAAAAATTACAGCTACCGGTTAATTATTGGGATGCGCTCTTAATACCGGTAATATTGCAAAAACTAGATGAAAGAACAAAAAGAGAATGGGAAAGTAAACTCAATGATCAAAATTTACCAACAATGAAAGAACTTACGGATTTCTTAACAAAGAAATGTTTTACATTAGAGGCAGTACAAGTAAATAATCAAAACAAATTACCAGATCAAATCTATCAATATAAAAAGCCACCATTACACGGTGTTAGAAGGGTTGTAGGACATATTCACACTAATGAACAGATACAAACGCTCAGAAACGTCAAAGAAAATATTCATTACTCTTGCATAATATGTAAAGAAAAGCATTTTATTTATCATTGTCCACGTTTTGCTAATTTAACTTTATCGGAAAAATATAACGAAATTAATAAAAACAAACTATGTGCAAATTGTCTAAGATCCGGGCATAACAAAAAAGAATGTTTATCAAGCGGATGCAAAAAATGCAATCTCAAACACAATACGACTTTACACGTAGACAATTATAAACATCAAAATCGGTTTAACCCAAATCCTATAAATGTAGAGCAAAATAGGAATGATAACAACCAAGAATCGAGAGAAGTTCAGGGCGGGCGGCAAAATTTAAACGCGACGTTACCGCTACCTTTAACGGGTGAAAATGCTAGACCAACGATGTGTATTATCGGTCAGACCATTTCAGATATAAATGACAATAAAAATGAAAATGAAATTCATGAAAACAATAGCTTTGCTAACAGCCAAAATAATATGATGCATTCGTTTGCTACGATCGATTCAAATCAGGTTTTGTTGTCTACAGCTACAGTTTTAATACAAGATAATGATAACAAGTGGGTAAAAGCCACAGCTTTACTTGACTCAGGCAGTCAATCAAATTTAATTAGCAGGCGATTTTTAGAAAAACTAAAATTAAAAGGTGAAAAAATAAATATTCCTCTAACCGGTATAAATAAAATAGAAACTCAAATAAATAGTAAAACAGTTGCGAAAATAAAATCGCTTTATGAGAATTTTGAAATAAAATTACATCTTTTAGTATTACCGGAGATAACAGAAAATCTTCCCTTACAAAAATTTGATAAAACGCGTTTATCTATACCACATGAAATAAAATTAGCTGATGAACAGTTTAATATTCCTAAATCGATAGATCTTTTAATCGGTGCTGAAATATTCTTTGATTTACTTAAATGTGGAAAATTCAAGATAGGAAATAATCTACCGGTATTACAAGAAACAACGTTAGGATGGGTGGTAACGGGAAATCTATCTTTAGATCGATATGGAAATAAAAATAATCGTAAAATATGTAATTTTAGTAAAATTACGAATCAAATATTAAACGATAGTTTGATTAAATTTTGGCAAATAGAAGAGTTCGAAACGAAAATTCCTTTATCAAAAAATGATCAGTTTTGTGAAAACTATTTTATAGCGACTACTAGGCGAAAAGAAAATGGAACTTTTGTGGTAAAATATCCATTTAAGCAAGAATGTGAAAAACAATTAGGTAACTCAAAGGCAACAGCCCTTAAGCGATTTAAAAAGTTAGAAAATCGGTTTTCTATAAATGAAAATCTAAAAACCCAGTATATCCACTTCATGAGAGAATATGAATCAATGGGTCATATGTCGTTTGTTGCAACATTAGATAAGGACGAATCTATAGAACACGAATCATTTTTCATGCCGCATACAGCGGTTATTAGGGACTCTGCAGTAACTACGAAATGCAGAGTTGTATTTGATGCAAGCGCGAAAACAAGCACAAATGTGTCCTTAAACGATTTGTTGTTAGTAGGCCCTACTATACAACCAGATCTATTTTCAATTTTGCTTCGCTTACGACTTCGAACATATGTTTTATGCGCAGACGTTAAGATGATGTATCGTTGTATAGAAATAGATCATAGTGAACGTTTATTTCAAAAGATTATTTGGCGCGAAAATCCCGATCATGAATTGAAAATATACGATTTAAATACCGTAACATATGGTACTTCAAGTGCTCCATTTCAAGCAACACGATGCCTAAAAGAAATAGCTAATTTAAACAAACAAAAATATCCGCGAACATCCGAAATTATTGAAACTTGCTTTTATATGGACGACTTACTTCTTAGTGTAAATTCGATAAAAGAAGCAAAACAAATATACCACGAATTATCAGAAATACTGTCAAGCGCAAATTTTGAATTACGCAAGTGGTCCTCAAATAATCGAAACATTTTAAATTATATTTTAACAACAAATGATAGTAAAGACGAGAATCTAGTTTTATTTCAAAAGGAGAAAGAGCTTAAAACGTTAGGTATAATATGGGATGCGAACAACGACAACCTAAAATATAATATTGATATTAACATAGATAAACATAAAGTTACAAAGCGCGCTATGCTCTCTATTATAGCACAAATATTTGACCCTCTTGGATTAATCGGACCCGCAATCGTTAAAGCTAAATTGCTTATGCAACAACTTTGGCATTTAAAATTAGATTGGGATAAAGAGGTTCCCATAGACATAAAAAATAGTTGGCTACAATTTTCATCTCAACTTCATTGCTTAAATAAAATAACAATTGAACGCCATGTATTATCTACAGACGCTCAAAAACTCGAGCTTATAGGATTCAGTGATAGCTCTGAAAAAGCGTATGGGGCATGTGTGTATATATCGTCAATCACCAAAAACGGAAATATAGTTAAACTTTTAACAGCTAAATCTCGTGTAGCCCCACTAAAAAGCCAATCGTTACCACGTCTTGAGCTGTTAGCAGCAACTTTACTGGCAGAATTAATTTTCAAAATTAAAAACACTCTCGATATAAATATTTCTAAAACAACCTATTTCACGGATTCCACGAGAGTACTTTCTTGGTTAAAAATAGAACCCTGCAATCTCAAAACCTTTGTAGCTAATCGTATAACTAGAATTACCGAACTTTCGAAAGTAGATGATTGGAAACATGTAAAAACGAAGGATAACGCAGCGGACATTATTTCGCGAGGTTTAAACCCCGAGGAATTAATAAACAACAAAGTTTGGTTTAACGGCCCAGAATTTCTAACAAATGGAGCTTACTTAAACTCTTCAGAAAATCTCGAATTAGACTTAGAACAAATACCCGAATTAAAAAGTCAATCATTTACTTTACTGGCTAGGGAATTACCGCAAAATTTAAACGATGAATTTGACATTTTTGAGAGATATTCTACCTACTCAAAATTGTTACGAATAATTGCTTATATCTTAAGATTTAAGACTCGTTGTTTAGATAAAACTAAATCAATTTCAAATCTCTTAACTATAGAAGAGTTGAATTATGCTGAACAAAAATCAATTATCCTAGCTCAATCTCAAGATTTTAAACAAGAAATTACAGATATCAAAAAGTTTAATTGTGTAAATAAACAAAGTAAAATACGTAGCTTAAATCCCTTTTTAGATCAGCAAAACATTTTAAGAGTAGGGGGTAGATTGTCCAAATCGGAATTAAATTTTAATCAACAGCACCCTATAATTTTGCCAGGCAAGCATAAATTAACGTATTTAATAATCTTAGACCAGCACCTCAAAAACTTGCACGCAGGTACTCAAAATTTATTGTCAATTATAAGATTAACCTTTTGGCCTGTAAATGGTAAAAATGCAGTAAAACAAGTAATAAAATCGTGTGTTAGATGTTACAGAGTTAACCCTACTCCATGTAAGTTTTTGATGGGAAATTTACCAAGTACTAGAGTGACTCCTAGTCGACCCTTTAGTAACTGTGGAGTCGACTATGCTGGACCAATTTTTATAAAAGAAGGTAATTTACGCCGCAGTAAATTAGTAAAAACATATTTATGTATTTTTGTTTGTTTTTCTACCCGCGCAATCCACATAGAACTAGCAACAGATTTAACTTCTTCTAGTTTCTTAAACGCATTAAAAAGATTTTGTGCTCGTAGGGGAATGCCTTCGAACCTTTACTCCGATAACGGCTTAAACTTTGTCGGAGCTAACAACCATTTTATCGAGTTATATAGACTTTTAAACGATCCTAAACATAAAGAAACTGTTTCGAATTTTTTAACGAACGATAAAATAAAATGGCATTTCAGTCCTGCGCGATCCCCCCATATGGGTGGACTTTGGGAAGCGGCAGTAAAATCTACAAAGTTTCACTTAAAGCGTGTTTTAGGCGAATCGTCCTTGAATTTTGAAGAAATGTATACGCTACTGGTTCAAATTGAAGCATGCTTAAACTCTAGACCCTTAACTCCTCTATCAAACGATCCGTCAGATTTTCTTTCCCTAACCCCAGCGCATTTTTTGATCGGGAACTCACTGGCAAGCCCTCCAGAAGAAGACGTTAGGGATGTTAAAACCACCAGGTTGGATAGATACCATCGACTTCAGCAGCTAAGGCAGCAATTTTGGGAGAGATGGTCGAAAGACTATTTAACACAGTTACAAACTCGTACTAAGTGGCAGCAGAACATTCAAAGTGACTTACAAGTTGACTCGTTAGTTATCCTCATCGAAGACAATGTCCCACCTTTAAAGTGGTCCATGGCAAGAGTTATTGAACTCCATCGTGGTTCCGACAATGTTGTACGAGTAGTGTCAGTTAAATTACCCAATGGTAATGTTCTAAAACGTTCGATAAACAAAGTTTGTTTGATGCCAATTGAAGTGTAATAATCGGACTTACTATTCAGACTTTATCGCCCAAGCCACGTTCCTATTTGCTTTGTTGAAAAGGAGCTTTTCAAGGCGGGCGGCATGTCCCATCCGGGATGATAAATGCAGTTCACAGCGGCAACATTGCTATCTGTCAATTCGACGCGACGGGAGGAAGAAGAGAGAACGATTCGAGAAGCCGACCGAAGCGTCTGTACCGCGGCTTACCTAAATTTAAATATTAGTTCATTAAAGTAACTTTTGTTAAACATCCTGTGTGTTTGACTGGTCCTTCGAAGGAGAGAAAACCCCCAACAGCATTGATTCTGGGGTTCCACAGGCGTCAGTTATTGGTCCCTTATTGTTTCTTGTATATATAAATGACCTAGCTTTCATCACCATTACATTGTTTGCTGATGATACCACAATATTGCGGCTAGGAACAAATAACACCATTTTAGAAGAGACAATTCATAAGGATATAAGCATTATTAAAGGGTGGTGTGATGCAAACAAGCTTGCATTTAATATCAGTAAGACTAACCGTGGGGCTATTTCAAGCCCTTCATTAAATGGGGAACAAATTTTAAATAAAGACTGTACCAAATTTTTGGGTGTTTGTATTGATTCTGCCCTAAAGTATGATTTACATATTGCGACATTAAAAAAAAATTGGTCTCTGCCTGTTATGCTGTTAGATTGGTTCGAACGAACTAGACTCAAAATCAGCAAAAAAAATTATTTTGCATTAGTTGAATCACATCTAAGGTATAGGATCCATTTTTGGGGGTTTGCTAGCCTCTATCTCTTGCAGTCAGTTTTTGTATCGCAGAAGCAGGCTGTAAGATTTTTGTGTGGGGCAGGTTTTGTAGACCATTGTAAGCCACTTTTTATTAGGGAACGGATACTGACACTGACTTGTCTTTTTATATTATTGACTTCTCAGTTGGTTTGTAAGAAGTACAAGGGATCCAATGAATCTCATACCAATGTACAGGGTGGCTCGAATTCGTATCTACGTATGGAGAACTTGAAAACCGTAAGAGATACAGTGTCGGTCAAATTAAGGCAAAATTGCGCATTTTGGTGCCTAACAATATGCCGTTTAGAAAGTTTTAAAATTCCGAGTATTTACGGAGATATCCGGAAAAAACCGAAATTTTGAAAAATCGTTTTATTTTTTTCCTGGGCTTATTTAAAAACGGATTTCAAATTTAACTGCACTTTTGCATTGCCACTTTTTCCCCTCTATCCAATGATGATATCCAGTCTTAAATCCGACGTTTCGTCTTTAAGGGATCATCATCAACTTTCTTTTTTTAAATACGAACTTTATCTTTTTTTATCGTTTTTCAGATAGTATCGGCGTTATAAATATGAGTATGTGTTTTTAATTTTTTTTTATTTTTATTTTTTTTTTATTATTATTTTTTTATTATTTTTATTTTATATATTTAGTTTTGGCGTAATTTTAAATAATTTAAGGTAGGTACTTTTAAAATTTTTATATTCTATAAAAATATTTTATTTGGTTTGTTGTGTTGGCTCAAATTTTCCACTTAATACAAAAACAAAATAAAATATTTTTATACAATATAAAAATTTCAAAAGTACCTACTTTAAGTTATTTAAAACTACGCCAAAGCAAAATATATAATTTAAAAAAAAATAATAAAAAAAATAACAAAAAAAAAACAAATAGTCATATTAATAACGTCAATACTATTTGAAAAACGATAAATAAAATTAAAGCTCGTATTTAAAAAAAGAAAGTTGATGATGATCCCTTGAAGACGAAACGTCGGATATCAAACTGGATACCATCATTGGATAGAGCGGAAAAAGTGGTAATGCAAATGTGCAATTCAATTTGAAATCCGTTTTTAAATAAGCCCAGGAAAAAAATAAAACGATTTTTCAAAATTTCGTTTTTTTCCGGATATCTCCGGAAATACACGGAATTTTAACACTTTCTAAACGGCATATTGTTAGGCACCTAAATGCGCAATTTTGCCATAATTTGACCGGCACTGTATCTCTTACGGTTTTCGAGTTCCCCATACATAGACACGAATTCGAGCCACCCTGTACATAGGACAAGATTTAATTGTAATACTTTAAGTCTGTGTATCACTAAGAGCTCTCTTGCGAAACATTCAATAATTTATCAAAATATACAATCACTTGCCTCTAGAATTTAAAAATGTTACTAAGTGATAAGCAGTTCAGTAGACTTGTTAAGAATTTTTTATTAAACAAGGCATATTACAGCCTAGACGAATTTTATATAGACTGAAGATGACTTTGATAGACTGTTAATTGTTAATTTCGAGTAAATTTTATTAGATGTAATTTTATAATTGTCCTATATTGATTCTTTTATTTCCAACTATTTTATCATACTTGTTTTATTTTTAAATTATATTTAGTGACCCATGTAAATTTTAATGCGTTTGTCTTTTTTAATGCGTTGTTTTTTATTGATTTTCTCTGTCTATTTTTGTAATATTAGTTTGTCATGTTGGTTTCTTTGTGTTTTTGTTGATTTCTCTTCCAGCTTTGTAAATGAGGGTAATATTAACTCTTTGTACAATAAAGCATTTTTTGAATTTTTGAATTTGAATTTGAATTTTGAGGTGTTATCCTCTTTCTCAGATTCAAGTCGAGAGGTGATTTTGGAATCTGAAGACGAACTCTACCAAGACTTGGCTTAAATTCCCAATTCAATGCAGCAAAACTTTGCTGTTGGCAATTATGTAATTATAAGATATGAACACGATTATTTTCCTGGAATTATTAAGAAAATCAAAGAGAATATTGCCTATGTCAGTGTTATGCAAAAATCCCTAGCCAACACTTGGAAGAGGCTTTGTAAATTAGATAGTCTATGGTATGATTTCGAAGACATTATGGAGATAATAGAAGAACCGTGCAAAGCTAATGAGAGAGGGGCTTTTCGAATGCCAGAATTTTTGAAATATGCAGAAGACCAAGCCATTAACTTCTACTTGCTGAAAATCCCAAACAGGCAACAAAAATTGTTACTTTTTTTTGTTGTAGTGCCAGCTATTGGTTCCACTACCTTATTTGTGTCTTCTTACGACTAGTGCTAATTTATTTCATGGTTGGAATTGTTCCTTTTTGACTAGCTGGAGCATTGTTGCTTAAAATCTGGTGTATTGATACTAAGATTCAAGTTCAGAGGTAAAAAAAGTTACGGTGTGTGTTTAAGACCACACGACAGAAGTGAAAACTTCAACAAAGCGATATTAAGAACTAAATAAAATTACTCGCCGTTTTCAGATTCTCGTCAATTTCAATAGGGTTCAGAAGACCATCAAAAAGAATGTGTCCAGAGAATTTCATAAAAATTAATCAATTTTTCGACAGGAAAATTTTGAATAATCTGTTCCGAGAACTAACTGAGGGTTAGATGTTACAACCCCGACCGTGATGCATTGCATGACGGCCGAGTTCCATTCACTACCGATGAAAGACTGTGCTGGACGCGCCTAAAGAAGTTTTCACTGCAAAAATATTACACCAGTTTATTTTCATATGAGCCTCTGTTTAACACGTTCACTGCATTCAGTGATATACCCAAGATGGCGGACGGCGATACATTGCGAGATTCGGATTCCGCGAAAAAATCGAAAATCTGCGGCATTTGTTCGAAAAAAAGTGAATTCAATAAAATGTGCTAAGCGTAACAAATGTTTTCACAGCCAGTGTGTAATAAAAGTCCCAGGATTTCAAATTATAGGAACAAATGAAAAAAATTGCACGGATTGCAACGCATCGTCAGCATCATACGATCTGTCAAGCGACGACGTAGTAAACAATCTCATGAAAAACAATAGAGTGCTAAACAACTTGGTAGTACAAATGTATGAGGTAATGGATCTTTTACACGAAAAAGTACTCTTTCTGGAGGAAAAAATCACAAAATTTCAATTAAAAGCTACCGAAGAACCCGAAATCAAAACAACCGAAATTGAGCTTAAAAGGCAGTGTCGAAGGTTCCGATGCCGGTACTAGTGCTGTGGTGGATTATCGATATCTACGCGGGTTCTGGATCGCGCGTCGATCGAAGAATAGGTCAATTGGTTCCCTGTGCAATCGAGCCAAGCGAGATTTAAATCGTTTATCGCGACAAAACATCGCCAAATAAATATTTGTTTATTTACGTTCCGCAAAAACTTTCACTTATTCCGGGCACTTCTACTTAGATTTACAAATTAGAGCGTAATTACTACTTTTTCTTAGTCGCCGGGGATGTAACCCCGGCAACAAAGCCCATAATGGGCGAAATCACGGAGGACGAGGACAATATGTCCAACGTTTCGTTCGGGTCGAACTCCGACTTGAAAGTATCCGACTCAAATATTTTAAAATTGAGAAATCGTTCCCAAAGTTACGCTGAAATCTGCGTCCAGTGTAGACTGAACACAGAAAAATTAAGAAGTATTTGCGATCTTAGCCAAAACGACATACTGAAGCTTACCACAAGAATCCGACAACATTATAAAAACACTCATCCGACTAGAATCAAAGCATAAAAGCGAAAATAGACACCGGGAAGAAAAAGCCCAACGAACATACTGGGTGAGCCTTCCAAAAAGCAGAAGGTCACCTTGACCGATACACAAAAAAGGCAAAACATGCAAAAAACACCTGAAGAAAAGTCGAAAGAAGCATCGACTTCGACAGTATTAACAACAGGGCAAGAAGGCGGTTCCAATTTTCTGGCCCCGCCTCGTCCTGGGAATCCTGCTCTCCTTTTTCAGACAAGCGAGAAGGACGTTTTCAAAACGCCTTTTCGCCAGATTCCCTTCAAGAAAAACTTCAAGATAACCACCCTGGACACGGGCCAACCCCCCATACCCACCAACAACCAATATCAGCCCCTGGTAGACATACCAACAGAAGACGAGGACACGGTAAGCGTGGCCTCAACGACAGCTTCGGCAAGCGCAGGGCAAATCAGAACCGTAAGGGTAAAGCCCCCCCAAAAACGAAAGCCCAACCACCCCCTCCTGTGGTCATCAAGGGTAGGCCACAGGACCACAAACAGCTACGCGAAGATCTGAAAACAATGAGAATTTCACGCTATCAACTGAAATACACTAAAAATTCAGTGATATAGTGTATTGTGAAACGACAAATGATCTCCACACCCTAAAAAGAACTCTCGAGCATGAGCACACAGAATATCATACTTATGCCGAGGCATCAGAGAAAACGCGAGCCTTTGTTCTCCGAGGGTTGGACGGGGACATAAAACCTCAAGACATAACGGAAGCTCTCTCCGACGAGTACGATATCAAACCGAAAAATGTCTTCAAAATGCGGAAGACGAGAGTTCCGATGTATTTGGTTGTGTTAGGCACTAACTACACAGTCAAAAAACTAAATAATGATGTTAGGACCCTAATGCATGTCAGGATAAGCTGGGAAACCAGGCGTTCAGGGAAACCGGTGCTGCAGTGCAAGAACTGCCAGCAATACGGCCACGGAAAAACATACTGCAATCGCCGATTTTTCGCATGAGCACGAAATTAGGACACGACCCGCTTGCGGGGAGCACAGCCATCTTAACCAGCAAAAAGATCATTTTTAAAGAGATAGATAAAGTTTTAAATTCGTCCATACAAAATGTTGTTGAATTAAGCTGTGTGTATCACACTAAGTACAAACTGTACTTCATAGGGTTATACCTTCTGGATGTTTTAATTTTTTTGGAAGTTTTGGGGGATGCTTTGCACACACTTAATTTACCGAGTAGAATCTTGGTTGTCGGAGATTTTAATGTGCATTTTAACACGGATAGTCCTTATTGTACTGAATTGTGTAATTTAATGAGCAGTTTTGGGTTTCAGCAAAAGGTCTTTTGAGCCACGAGGCAAAACAACTGTATTGATAATGTTTTCTCTAACTTTGAGGATGCTCTCAAGATGCAAAGTATCGATCCTACAGCGGAGAAGCAGGTTTTGTTACCAGTTAAAAAGTGTGTTTTGAGACCAATCACTGAGAGAGGCAGGAACTTATTTTTCTCAATGGTAGAGGCTGCCTCATGGGATATTGTGTGCAGCCCTAATTACAATGCCAGCGAAAAGTGTTCCCACTTTGTTAAACTCATTTCCGATGCCTTCACAACCTCATTCCCGAAAAAATCATACACTGAAAGAAAGGGTCAAGCAGGTGCAGTGACTTGGTTCAACGACAACTTAAGAGTGATGCGTGACAATTTACATTTCCTTCTGGAACTAAGTAGACAGCGGAATGCACCTAATTATCTCCAAGAACATATATAAAGCAACTTAAAAAAGAGTATCGAGCAGCAAAGCAAGCCTCAAATGACCATCTCATATTAAATTCTTCTAATCCAATTGAAACTATCTGGAATATCATCAATGAATATAGAGGCACAACTAGACAAAGAACCCAGCCAAATATAACCCCTGATGAATTTAATTCTTACTTTTTGAACATGGCTTCTAATATGCATAATAACGCTCCTGTACCCGCGAATCACCCACTTGGAAGTATTCCGAGGAGAGATTCAATTTCCAGCTAGCCACTTTCCATGAGGTTAGAGATATTATCGACTCACTGCCCAACAAAAACAGCAGAGACTCATTTAATCTCACAATGAGCTTAATTAAAGGCATAAAAAATTTCATAATATTTTTACCTGTATAACTGTATACCTGTATAACCGAGAATATTTTTCTAGATGTACTAAAAAGAGCCACTGTCATTCCTATATTCAAAAAGTGAGATGAAGATATGGCATCAAATTATAGACCCATTTCCCTGTGGCCAATATTCTCAAAGATATTTGAAAAGTGGCTTGCCCAAAGAATTTCCAGTTCCATTGAGTTAAATAATAATCTCTTTTCAAATTCACAGTTTGGCTTTCGAAGCGATTTGAGTACTGCTGGGGGTATCCTTGATCTCGTAACCTATATTCAGGATTCTTTTGA
The DNA here is from genome assembly GCA_016904865.1 of Pissodes strobi. Lineage (NCBI taxonomy): Eukaryota > Metazoa > Arthropoda > Insecta > Coleoptera > Curculionidae > Pissodes > Pissodes strobi. Next base: position 415,692 of record MU181984.1, read on the forward strand.
GCAGGAAAGCTTGTTTCATCCAACTTCTTATTAGTTTAAAATGTTATCAAATAAATGTCTTTAAAATATCTCATGTTTTTATTAATACTGACAAAAAAAAAAAGGAACAAACTCTGGGCTGAAACCGATTTTTTGACGTCCAGATCACTTAGATTTTAATCCCGTTTAAATATACAGCGTTTGAGGCACAAACCTGAATCCACGCAGCTTGAAAGCAAACATCAACAAATGGTACAGCCTCGCAGGCCCAAATTTCTGAGGCACATATTATGGCGTACTTCATTGCAGTGAACGTGTTAAAGGATTGGCAGCCAGTGTTCCAGAAATTATTCTATAAACCTGATTATACTTTTTGCAGGTTCATTTTGTCTTTGGTAAAAAAACAAGCATACATACAATAAAAAAATATCACATTAAGAGTATAGAATAGCCTAAGTTTACCTACCGCCCCGGTCCGAACAAAAGCAAAAAGTTCTCGATAAACTCCCTGGACTTTTCTTCCCACTTGGCGATCATGTCGTCTTTTCGCTCGCCAATGGAGTCCATCACTCTCTTGCCCTTGTCTTTCAGCTCGTGCATTTTGTTCTGCAAGCGGATCTTCTTCTCGCTGAGGTAAGAGATGTTGAGATCTTTGGCGGAGTAGCCTCGCGCCAAGTTTCTTCTGACGTAAATATCGTAGTCTCGTACGATGCGGGCGACGATGTCCGAGGTGGACACGCCTTCGGTTCGCTCAGTGGCCACGAACATACCCTAGAAATTGAGTAAGTTAGGGTGATAACCATATAAAATAATTATTTAAAATTCTCACATCAAACTTATATGACCATTGGTCGTCAAAATAGCTAATTGCCATAATGTACAACATTTTCAGTTTGGACGTATAGAAGTCATTTTGGCGATTGAAAAGACTGAAATTGTTATTACTGATGTTTTAAGGACCATGATCATGTTTGGTTTATTGGGATATATGCAAGGCACTTAATTCAGCAAATTTAAAACTTGTATTAAACCTAATAAAACATGAAAACTCCTCAGTTCTGATCTACAACCTACAACCACTAGAGATTATATATTATCCACACCTTTCAATTATGTTACTCTTTATTTTAACAAAACGAGTATATTTTTATAGTAAAATTTAAAATAAGGATAATCATAACTTACCTTGGCTTTCCATTTGGCATAAATATCATTGGTATCATCAGCGCCGTAAGGAATGTCATCGTGGGCGATGAAATCGATTTTGTGCTTTTCCATGAAGGTCTCGTCCACCTCCCAGGGGGCGTCTCGAACGATTTCGTCTACGTAGCGACAGTGTCTTACGGCTTCGTACCGCTCGCCCTCGTTCATCACAGTACGACCTTTATTGCTGTGTGTCATTTTGTCACTACAAACTAAAAGCACCAAAATATTAATCATTAATTAAATATAGAAATGGTAGAGTGTCAAATTCACTCCATCAGGACCTGTTTGATTTTAAAACCTTTTTAGCTTGAAAACGTAGAAGCCTAACTGCAAATGGTGTGTTGTTATTATATATATTATTTTTAGTCACAAACTAAGGGATACGATCTGTCCAAACAAACAAAATGAAGCAGTTGATAAAAAATTATAAATTAGGAAAAACTGGATTTTCTGGAATTTTCCATGGTAATAATGCTAAATATCATTCCGATCGTAAAAATAGATGCACCAATGGAAAGGGGAGAAAAAAATAGTTCGGAAATTCATATGCAGAAAATATAACGACAAATTTCTTGCCGCCAAAGGCGCTTATACCATATGAAGTACATTAAAGAAATGCAATTTATACACTATTTTTGGACCCCAGAGAGCCCCTGTAACGGGACTTTTGTCGCAGGAATGGAAGATACATACAGGCTTGTGACTTTGTGCACTTATATAGTTTGCTTTTACGAATATCGCTCCTTCACTTTGAAATTTGCCAAACGCCCAGATGGTGTAAACATTTATCCCCCATAAATCGTAAGTTTATTTTCCCAACGGTCATAAGTCCTAGAGAAACGCCGATTTTCCGCGAGTATTCCTTCATCCTCTAGCAAATTTTCTCAGCTTTCCGGCTATATATAGTTTGCTTTTACGAATATCGCTCCTTCACTTTGAGATTTGCCAAAAGCCCAGATGGTGTAAACATTTATCCCCTATAAATCGTAAGTTTATTTTCCCAACGGTCATAAGTCCTAGAGAAACCGCGATTTTCCGCGAGTATTCCTTTATCCTGTCGCAAATTTTCTCCGCTTTCCAGCCATACATGTTGAGAAGACATCAAATTTGGTATTGTCCATTTTTCAGCCCAAATAACTGATAGTGGCCAATTTTGTGCAATTTTTGCTAAAAACGTGTTTTTTGGTTTAGATTAGACGAAATATTTTGAACGAATTTTCTATGATTTATCGTACAATGTGTAATAGGTACACATTGAGGTACTCAAATAAGCATTCGACAAAAATTTTAGTTTTTTGAGGAATTTTTTTTTAATTTTCTGATATCTTGGCCAATTATAGTCCGATTTTGGTAAAATTCACGCACACATAAGAATGGGCATTCAAGAGTGACCTGTAAAATAGAATAGAATCGACGAGAGTACAGGCTCCTCCATGTACCTTGCAGGTCCTGGTTTGGTCTTGCATACCTGATCCTCCAGAGAGCCTCACACCCGAACCACACGTGTTTTGGAGTTTCCTCCTCCTCCTAACAGAACCTGCAACCGCTATTAACTGCCAAGCCGATCTTTTCCATGTGTCTGTGCATTCTACAGTGCCCCGTCAGCTGACTCACTAATATTCTTATCGTCTTGCGACTCCTCTTTAAGTAGATCTGCCGTGAATTTTGGGGAGTAGTGTTTAATCAACTGTCTGGCCTGTAGTTGCGCCGATGTTTGTAACCATCAATTTAGAGATTGTTTATCTATTCAGGTTTTAATTGCTGTTTTGAAGACTCTTCCTGCTATCCCGCAGTAGGGCTCAGGTCCCAACGTAACCTTACTTGCGCCCCGTTTTGCAAGTTTATCGGCTTCCTCTTCTTTGACTTGATGGCCTTCATGTCCCGGAACCCACGCAATGGTGAGCTTATTGTTACGACGAACCTCTTCAAGGGCACTTATGCAGTCTTTAACTAGTCTAGATCTGACCTTGTGTGCACTAACGGCTTTTAAGGCGGCCTAACTGTCGGGAATATATGACTACCCTCCTTTTTCCAATGTTCAATTTGTCTATCTCCATGGCTCAGTGTTGAATTGCCGCGATCTCTGCTTGGAACACTCTGGCTTGGATATTTGACCTTGGTCCGTGGACCCCGGCTCCCACTCATTTATTGGTCTTAGAGCAGTCGGTATATCATGCTTGTGCCGCTTTGATAGGAAGTCCCCCTCCCATTCATCTCTGCCTACAATTGCTACTGAGAAGGGTCTATCGAACCCATAGGAGGGGGTTGTTTTGTCTGATGGTATTTCGAAGAGATGCTTGATCTCTCCGCTGTCCTCTGGTTTCGAGCTTGTGGGCCTTTCCCATTCAATGGTGGGATTGTTGTCTTGCTTAAGCCGGTATTATACCATTCTTACGTTTCCCTGTATGAGGATATGTATAATGGAGGTAGATTTAGCAAGACTCCCAGTGCTGCAGTTGGGGTTGTTCTCATCGCCTCCGAGATGCACATACATGCCAGCCTTTGTACGCCCTCTAGTGCCTGATTGCACCTGTTTCCATGGCCTTATGCCCCAGGCTATAGAGCGATAGGTTAGCATGGGCCTTACCACCATTTTGTACAACCAGAGATTCAATTTGGGGCTCAGCCCCCAGTTTCGCCTGCATCTACCCAGTTCAATTCTTGCTTTCTCAGTGACATGGCTAAGATGCGGTTCACAAGTCATACTTTGGTCAAAAGTGACCCCTAGGTATCTGACTTGCTTGGAAAATGGAATTATTATCCCGCTGAGCATTGAATTTTTCCTCGAATTTTTCAGGTCCTTTAATGCTCATATCTTTGTGAATGGGACTATTGTGGTGTTCAGCGGATTAACTGACAGATCCTCCTCTTCACACCACTTGTTTACTATGTTCAAGGCCTTTTGTACTCTTTTTGAAACATAGCCCATGTTCCTTCCCTGACTACTCTGACTAAGACGTCTGCGTAGCATAGGCAGAAGTATCGTTCATTGTCTAGTAGACTATCTACCAGAATGGCCCACAGTAGTGGTGATGGGAGCCCTCCTTGGGGCAACCCCTCCCCACCCGCGCGGTAACCGTATCCGCAGCAGCTATGGTGGCAGCTATTGTCTTATACTTTAGGTTTGTTTGGATCCAGTTGCAGATGGTTGGTTGGATTTCTTTGTCTTTGAGTGCCTTAACCAGCGATTTGGCTGGAACGTTGTTGAAAGCACCCTCTATGTCCAGAAAGGTTGCTAGTGCAAGTCTCTTATCGTCTATTGCCTTCATCAGGAGTCTATTTAGATCGTCCAGGGCCAAATCTGTAGACTTTCCTGGTTGGTACGCATATTGACGCTCGTGAAGGGGTTTCGTTGAGAGAATGTTGTCGCGGATATATCGATCGACTAGTTATGAATGAATTTAGACTTATTGGTCTGTACGACTTTGACGTTTGGTCAGGTGTCCTGCCTATTTCGGGCAAAAAGACGACTTTTGCCCTTTGCCATACCGCTGGCCCCACGCTATCCATGCTCTGAGTAGCTTGCAGATGTCTGGCATTAGTATATCCTGCCCTTTCTGTAACAGAACTGGGTAGATTCCATCATGGTCCGGGGGACATATACGGCTTGAATTCCCCTATTGTCCATTTAATTTTTTCAAATGTAACAATCTCGTTGGCTCTTTTCCAATCCAGTGAGCTGTAGTGGCATTAAAAAAACTGAAATAGTTTGCCCGTTACAGCCAAACAATGCAATTAAGCCAGGGGAGGGGTACACTTTGCTCCCCCCCCCCCCCCCCCCCCCGTCATATGCCCATTTTGGGATTTTTTTTGCGTTCCTCTGGATACCAATAGTCATCTTAATTTTTGCCAAAGTTATGAAGAACTTAGTGTTTGAACATTTAAAAACTTCAAATTTTCGGCCTTTGGCGGCCAATTTTTTCGCAAAATACTAAAACATTTTCGATCGTCCTAATCTCGGATGAAGAGTTTTCAAGAAAAATGAAAATTAGCATTTTTGCTAAGCTTTCGAATGCCTTTAAAAAGTTTCCGCGATAATTCGTATCGCGGAAAGTTGACAAAAACATGTGCCGCACCTTTAAAAGCATACAACTGAAGTGAAAGTGAGTTTTTATTTATTTTTTTAAGCTTTTTTTCACAACTTTTGCCCTCGGTTTCGACACTTTTTTTTATTTTTTTCCTTCTTCCCAACTTTTTTTTTCGCTGAAAACCGCGTTTCTCTAACTTTTTTTTTTTTTCTTTATTTGGTTTTATAATACTCTTATTAACTTTCCGAACAGTTTTTCTCTTTTTTATTATTTTTTTTCTTCTTCGGTTTTATAATATAATACTTTTATTAATTTTCCGAACAATCTTTTGATTTTTTTTATTAATTTTTTTTTCTTATATCGTTTTATAATACTTTTACTAACTTTCCGACTACATCTTGAAAATTTCAACCCTCTAGCTATACCGGAACATGCATAATTAAAGGGGCGTTTCACTTTGATAAGCATTTTTTTCTGACTTTACCCTCGCTAAACAAGTTTCACTTCAAAAATGGGCAAAATCACAAATTTATGCACTTTTTATCAACAGCTCCTTTTGTTTGGAAAGATCACCTCAACTATATCCAAGATAGTACAGGAGAAACTAGTTAACAAAAAATACCATTTTAACCTCAGTACAGTTTGGCTTTCTAGAGGGAAGTTCCACTAGCGACGCTACACATAATTTCCTAGAAGAACTGTACTTAACGAGGAACGATCAATAAGTCGCAGCGGTGGTGTTTTGTGACTTGACAAAAACCTTCGGTTGTGTGAATCACAATATATTGCTGCGCAAGCTGGAGGTCTATGGGTTCAGGGGAAGAGGCCTGAGCTAGTTCCAGTCTTATCTGAGCAATATGGTTCAATCTGTAGCCTACCGTGGGACAACATCAAACCAGCGCGTCTTAAGCAGCGGTGCCTCAGGGTTCGGTTTTCAATGTTTTCAAATTTGATTTGATAATCTCTATCTATGTTAACTACGTTAAGCATCTGACGAGCTTATTAATTTATTCTAAAGACTAAAATTCCAGTATTTCTGAGGCTTGCATTTCAAAAAACATAAACCTATATAAGCACTTAAACTCACTGAGACCACTACTCATATCGCTTTCATGAATAAACTATGGCGAAATTATCTTACTTTACCGAGTAATTCCTACTTACTTCCAACAATGAGGTAGACGTTGGGAAACACGTTTTTGGCTTGCATCAATTGGCGGGCGTGGCCCTGATGGAACAAGTCGTAGATGCCATCTGCGTATACACGGACTGGCCTAGGCGTTTTGCCGCTGCGCGCAGCCTCGTACGAAATGCGCTGTGTGTAGTCGCATAGGTGCCGGTTACGCTCTGCCAAGAGTTCATCGCTGAACGGGGCTTCTCGGCAGGTGGACTGAAAAGAAAAAAATCATTCAATATACATTATTAAACGTGTTTTTAAAAGAAGTTTTAATCGACGTCTTATCAATACTTAGCAGGTTGCGACTGTTTATTGCTATCATTATTGTAATGTATTAGGATCATAATCGAGTAATTATTACTACTATTATCATTATGATAATAAAAACAACTTTGTTATCTTTTACAACATACCAACAACATGAAATATATATTAATATCTGCTGAACTCATCCAATGTTCGCACATACTCTGTACTTGTGAGTCATAGCAATCAGGTCCAATCGTATCAATGTCAAGATCATTTTAAAAATAAAATAACGAGTAGCTAATTACTTGCAGTAATTGCTACCGGTTGGAGATACGACACACTGATAGAAATTGCAGGGCTTACATCGAATTAGCAAAAACAATCGACTCATTTTATCAGCCATAAGTATGTAGTGAGTTTTAAAAATTCGTGATAATGGATGAAAAAAGGTGATCTATTACGTCAAAGTACTATCTCTGTTTGGTGGTGGTGCGGTGTATGGCGCCAGATAAACACAATCGCATTGTTTTTAAGGATATTCATGCATAAATGACAATCCTCCGTTTAAAATTAATTTAAATTAGCCTAATTAGCAGGCGGCATGGAATGCGGAATTAATAATTGCAATAGAAGACGGAGGTGTATGATGCAATTCATAGCAGCAATTATAAATTATGAATTCAACAAATATGTACAAAAGAACCAATGAAAAAATCTATAACTATATTCGGTGAATTTTTAAGTGTTACAGTGTCACAGTTTGCACTATTTTTGTATAAGAATACTTCATAGCGTGTTTTAAACTTTTTTCCACCCACCCAATATGTGGGTCAATCTGTAAACTTTGGGACTTTTAAATGGGAACAAATTTGAATGCTCGACAAAATCTGTCTCAAATTTACTACACTTATTACATAATAAAATAAAGCGTTTATACTGGGCGCATACAAAAATCCCATTTTTTTCAGAAGGTTGTTAAATGAATTTCTAGGGGGTAATCATAGGCGTCCGCAGTTTTCCAAGTAAATTGGCAATAAAAAATTACCAGAAGAAATTTGAGAGTTATCTCAAAAGTGGTGTTGCCTCATTATCCGAAATAACATTGACAACATCGCTACTTCTAGACTACATAACAATATAATTTGTAGGACGGGATGTCGGAATTTAGTGCGTGTAGATCACACACCGTTTAAAGTTTTGATGTACTTGGAGGCTTCATAATTTTCAAATCAGTTGATCGATTGAGCTCTTTTTTTCTTTTATCATTCCAGAGCCTATACTGGATGTATCGATAATACAATTTATACAGGGTGTTTCCTAACCTCGGTAAAAAAAAATAAACTGGTGAATCCTCGCGTAATTGTAAGACGAAAATGTGGTATAATATTTTTTCGAATGTCGCTTCATTTTTCAAAATACAGGGTGTTGAAAAAAATATTTTTTTCGTGTTTTCTTTTCATTAATAATTAATGAGAAACCACATTCGAATAATATTTGTCACACCTTAATAAAGGGTTTAAGCACTTTATTTTGTGTTCATGTTGAACTTCTCAATTAGTTTATTGGCGATGATCGGAGTTACGATTATTAGAATTTAGCAAAAACTTTCTTATTACTGAACGTTTAAATTGGAAAATTGCTTGATAAGTTATAGCGAATTTTAATCCAATAACGAATTTTTTGTCGCCCTCGGTATACGGGGTGTGACAATAAATTAATTTTTTTTAAATATATTTTTTAATTTTTAAATTTCCTGAAAATATAGCTTTTCAAAACTACCAAACACTATTTGGAAATCTTGTATAGTTTTTGAGATATTTACTTGAAATTTTATGTTAAATATTACTAACCGAACATATATTTTTATATCTAATTTATTTTTTATTCTACTTGTCTGGGATGTAACACTACTTAGTTGGCAATGGCTTGCCAGACGTACCAGGCATAAATAAATGATTCAAATCGGTACAGTAGTAAAAAAAATCTGTGCAAAAAATTCGATGACCAAGCTCTCCCATAAGCTCGTCCCACTGTGCGGCGGTTGGAATTTTATGACATTTTTTGTTCGGCAAAAATCGGAAATTCGAAAATACCCGTTTTTCAAAATTTGTATCTGGCAAGCCTTTGGCATTAACACATATTGATTTTAATTGGGATTTACTGTAAGTTATTTTCATTTTTCCATTGCAAGACCTCCTTCCCCCCTCAGGTACAGTCACTCTAACTTTCTACCCCATAAATCCACACAAAAACATCAATAGCAGCGGGGGAACGTGCATAAATAGGCGAATTGACTAATTTAAATTTGAAACAAATAATGACAAAGAGACAATAAAATTATACGCCGTACACGATCTGTCTGGCGCGTAACGCTACTTGGTTGGCATCTATATTAATTTTGATTCGGTTTTTATTGTAAACAGGAGAATCCAAAATTCAGCCTTGAAACAAAAACCTTATAGATGAACGAAGAAACGATGACAAAAACTCACCCACATGATCTCAACAAAAAAGTGAAAACGGCTACCAGAGTGCTTCGTTCTAGGCGATCTAGGGGCAAGTTGATCATTCACCAAATGGAAAAATGACCAGGAAAAAATTGTCGCTGAAACTGTTGAGAACTTTTATCGAAAGCTCTACAAACAATCAGTCGCAGCCCGGCAGCCCCGCAAGACGAAACACGAAAATCAATCTTGAACGTGTGATCAAAAGAATTAGAGCCCATAGATAATAACGAGCTAGAGATAGCTTTAAAACAGCTCAAAAATTGTAAGGCTCCAGGAGAAGACCAGATCACGAACGAGATGATAAAAATTGGAGGGATGACACTTAAAGAAGCCCTTTTAATTCTACTGAATAAATGCCTCAATGAAGAAAGGATTCTAGATTGCTGGAAAAATGCAGAGATCATTCTCCTCTTCAAAAAAAGTGACAATACGAACATGGAAAATTACAGACCCATCAACTTATCTTCTACAAGCTGTTAACAAAAATCATAAAAAATCGCCTGAGCCAGAAGTTCGACTTTTATCAGCCAGTTGAACAGGTGGGATTCCGAAAGGGTTTCAGCAGAACCGACCATATTCAAACAGTACGCACACTGATAGAGAAATGTACAGAGTACAACATTCTGCTTCACATGGTCTTTATAGACTACCAGACAGCGTTCGACTCGATCGAGACCTGGGCAGTGATGAGAGCGATGAACAATGCCCGTATTGACTCCAGATATACAAACCTGATCCGCTGTATTTACGAAAACGCGTACCTGCATGTAAAAATTGATAAAGACTGGATAACTGGAAAGGTTTTCGTGAGGCGGGGGGTCAGGCAGGAGGACACAATTTCACCGAAATTGTTCACCTTGGCTTTGGAGGACTTGTTCCAACTGTCTACCCTGGAAGCAGAAAGGCGTCAACTTAGACGGAAAACGTCTCAACCACCTCCGTTTTGCAGATTATATTGTCTTCTACAGCAACGAGCCAAACGAATTATCAACAATGATTCAATAACTCAAGGACGCCTCCCAAGCTGTTGGTCTCAAAATGAACCTTCAAAAGACCAGAATCATGAGTCCAGATGACATTATTGTCACCATTGAGAACCACACTCTGAAGATAGTCAATCAGTTTAACTATCTGGGACATAACATCCAACTTGGGAGAGAAAATCAAACAGCAGAGATCACTCGACGAATCGGCCTCGCCTGGATGGCATTCAGGAACCTCAGCTACATCCTTCGTCAACCGACCATTCTTGGAAATCTAAAAAGAAAAGTCTATGAGACATGCGTCCTGCCAGTGGCGACATATGGACTCGAAACAATGACACTCACAGCAAACAGTACAAACCGCCTCCGGGTCTGCCAAAGGGCGATGGAGACAGCAATACTAGGAGCATAAACCTAACTACTCCGAAAGTTAGGTTTATGCTAGGAGTAAGCCTGATAGATAGGATACGTAACGAAGACATCAAGAGAAGAACAGGACTTTGCGACATCATTGAAAAAGTAGCGAGGTTGAAGCGAAGTTGGGCAGGCCACGCCCACGTAGCCAGAAACAACTCGAAATGGACGAAAACCCTGCTGCAATGGAGACCAAGAGAGACAAAGAGAAGTGTCGGACGCCCAAAGGCGAAATGGAGAGACGACATCCAACGACATGCGGGAAAGAATTGAATCCAGACCGCCCAGCAAAGATCGACATGGAAATCATTGGAAGAGGCCTATGTTCAGGAGTGGACATCAAATGGCTGAGGAAGAAGAGAAGAAGAAAATTAATTTTGATTGGGTTTTTATTATAAGTTATTTACATTTTTCCTTTACAAGCCCCCCCGCCCCCCAACCTGCTTACAGCCGCTCTAACTTTGTACCTCATAAATCTGCAGAAAAACATCAAGAGGAGTTAAATCGGGGGAACGGAACGTACAGGCCAGCGCATAAATAGACGAAATAATGACAAAGAAACAATAATATTAAACTTCGTAAATTCGGAGTATACGATCATTATTCTATATAGTTATTTTTGTTTTGGGGCAAATTTATATATCAAATATCTTGAAATAACAATGATCGTATGTTTTTAGTATGCATTTTAATGGACAGATTTCGTTGAAAATACTTTGGAAACTCACGCGGACGCAACTCAAGCCGAATAGTTCGCAAAGGCGTAATTTAAAAATAAAACAATGTAAGGTGTTTCTATTAAAAAAACACTGTTGATATAATTTCGTTTCACTTAAAAAAAAAACATATAGCATGTCCACTCTCCTGCGTAAAGTCCTGTATGATATCACGAAACAGCTTGCAGCATTTAAAAATGAAATATCCCATAAAACTTCATCATTAATTAATTTTATTTGCCAAACAGGAATATTTAGTCGGACTTTGTCGATTCACTTGAACACATATTGATAAGCGTTATAAAAATTATTGATTCTGATCTTTCGAGATAAAACGTTAAAAAAATTAGATTTTCTTAGCTTCCGAAAATATTAAAATACTAAAAAAAGGAAAATATTATTCGTATTTTGTTTCTCTATTTTAAATAACCTATTCAATGAGATACTTTTCAAAAATCGGTAGAAGAAGTTGAAAAAAGAAAAAATTTTCATCACCACTTTACCAAGAAGCTACGAAAACATGTTTTTAACAGAAGTAGTATATATATACGTGGGCTTTATAGGGACAACCCATTTTTTAAATTTAAATGAGAGATCTTGCGTCAACTTCAACTTTTCAACCTCAAAAATAGTTTTATAGAAATTCGCTTACTAGAATTCATTATACATTTCTTCCCCCTAAACTTCCAGGATAAACTACTTCCGAGATATGGCTCTTAACCAGTATATTTTTTACTTTAAGGTGCAAATTTGGGAATTATATTAAGAGAATTGCAATTTGGTTGAAGCTAAAACATTGGCACTTGTGAGTGCATCCCATTTTTAAAATTCTTAATTTTAAATATAATTGAGTATAGTAGGCAATAACTGTTCCATGTTTCAAAATAAAAGATTTTAGAAGAATACATTTTGCTTGGCCGATATTACAGGAATCTTAAAAAAATCTAAACTGGTTTTTGATCGTTTCCAGGCCGGGTAGGTTTATTGGTACGCCTCATAGGACAAAAACGGTTGAATATCTTATATACAACCTGTACCAAATAACTATTTTTGAAAAACATATATTGACTCACTAACCAAGCGCGCAAAAGATATAGGCATCCGCTTCTGAATTTTTTTTGCCCGAACATCAGGCATTGCAAGGAACTAGCACTTTTAACATTAACAACCACGAACCAACAACTAATGAGATCACAGCTCACTAGGTATACACTAAACTAAATGATTTATGCCAACACTGCACTCCTAACTGTATCAGAACACTAAAAAAATAACAAAAATATTTATAATTTCTACAAGGTAACAATAACTTCAACCATATATTACTTTTAAAAACCGGCACCCAAAAGGGTACTAATGCACGGTTCGTTGAAAAAAATTGGTTCTATAAAATGGCAATAAACAATTATTTTGGAGGCTATTAAAAGTAAATTATTTAAATCGGATATTATAAAACACGCCTATCGCGGTTATAAAATTTACTCGAGTAGAAATATGCAAGCCGGGTTTTAATCGTTTTCGAAATGCGATTACAGACAATAAACATAATTCAAAGAAAATACATGAAAACGGCTGTATAATAAAGTTAAATAATAATCGCGGATTATTGTCTGTCAATGTACGCGGCTCATCACTTTAATCACTGATTCATTTCATTTACGATCTCTCAATGATGATTTATTAGTTTCCTAAAATACAGTTACTTGGAAGTTCAAGTTAATTTTTTTTCTTGAAAACGGGAAATCTTCCCCCCTCACATCTTGTTATTGTATTAAGAAGGTGCGCAGTCACTTGAGCACACACGCATGTTTGCTCAAGTATGGACGTGGCATTAGCAATAGTGATGAGCAGCTTGGATACTTTTAAGTATCGGATATTTAACCAGATGTATCGGATACTTTTTCGTGGAAATAGTTATTGGTTTTATAGAATTTATAGAATTGTAATAAAACGCTAATCTTGTAACAAATATAATATGCACACGAAACAAATTAAAAGCGATACTGAAAATTAAATAAAATTTTTAAAAAATTACACAGACCGGCATACTTCAATAATCATCAAAATATGTTGATATATTGGTTTAATGTTCAAAAATTTGGTTGGTCCAGATCGTTCGGTTTTCTAGTAATTTAACATTTCATTTCTAAAATACCTTCTTGGTATTATATTTCAAGGACCTTCATTATTTGATCCACAAACCGGTGATTTTCTAAATTTTCCTTCAAAAGGTCATTTTCCCGACATTTTCGAAACAGATAAGCATTTGGAGAGCTTTTCTTCTCTAAATTCCCTATCGAACTGTGGACTGTGGTCTCGGTTTTTTCGATCCTCGCCACTTTTTCGGTGCTAAACGACCCAAAATGACCCCTTTTTCAAAAAAATACGCGCCAATTTCCATAACGTTCGGAAGACCGTGTCCAGAAAATTAAAGAAAAAAAACGACAGTTATCGTGTTTAAAGCAAAATTTTGAAAAATCGCACATATGACGTAATAGCTCGGAAACAAAAAATCGAATCGCCAAAAACAAATGATCGTGCCAAGTTCCACTGTTTCACCTGCATCCATTTTTGAGAAAAATATTATTAACGTAGAAAAATTATGTGCCTCACCTTTATAAGAACACAACTGAAGTGAAACTTCTGAACGAGACATAAGGAATTGAGTTTTAATTTTTTGTTTAGCTTTGTTCCTCAACTTTTGCCTCCGGTTTCGACACTTTATTCATTTTCTTTCCTTTTTTCGATATTTTTTTCACCGAAAAGTTTTTTAAAATTTTTTTTCTTTATTTCGCTTTATAATACTCTTATTAACTTTCCGAACAATGTTTTCTTTTTTTTATAATTTTTTTCTTATTTGGTTTTATAATACTTTTATTAACTTTCCGAACAATTTTTTGTTTTGGCTTTTTTATCAATTATTTTTTCTTATTTCGTTTTATAATACTTTTATTAACTTTCCGAACATTTTTTTACTTTTTTTAAATTTTTTCCAATTTTTCAAAAATGGTTGCTTTTTTTTTCATAAAGCATTTTTTTCTTTTTGCCATCTCCGACTTCATAGCTGAACTCTTTCGCCTTTTTTCGTCGAAAAATGCATTTAAAAAAAATATATATATCATTTTCTTTTTCTTATTTCATTCTATAATACTTATCAAACATTTTTTTACGTTTTTTTGAATTTTCTCACATTTTTTCGAAAATTTTCGGAAATCCGGGGATGTGGTATAATTCCCCTTAATTAACTATCAGCGGGGTCATCGTTTGTCAGATTTTCCATCCGAGGCTCCCTTGCAGAGATATCGACAAAAAAACGTTTTTTTCCCCAAAATCCCGCACCTCTTAAATTAGAGCCCCGGTTCCCCCATATGGTCAAAGGTAGCCCCCCATGAGGCGCATCTACCATACAAATTTCGTGCCCGTAGCACTTCTAGTTCACCCGAAATTGATTATTTTAGTTTTTCTTCTCCCCCTTCTTCTGACGGGTTTCAGTTTTCGTCCAAAATTTTCATTTTACCCCGGCTGCATGTTCTGAAAATTTCAACACTCTAGCTATACTGGAACATGCTTAATTAAAGCAGCATTTCACTTTGATAAGCATTTTCTGACTTTACCCTCGCTAAAGAAGTTTCACTTAAAAAATACTCAAATGAACGTTACATAGCAGAGCCCGAAACGTTACTGATGGCTCAGTTTGATTCACTACCAAGGAAAAGTGATCTTCTCTCTTTCTCTCTCTTACCGACTTTACCCAATAGAGCGTAACGGGCCCGAGCCTGACGCACGTTACATGACGGTTTACTTTCATTCACTTATTTTACCGCATGTAATGTAAGTTTGCTTTTATTGTATTTTTGTATGTTATTTCTACAGCTGCTCGCTATAGAATATATATACTGTTGTGAAAAGAATATCCGTTACTTATCACTGAGCAAAGTATTCGATCTTTTTAATCAGGTAAATACTTTTTGCACATCTCTAATTTGCAGCGCATGTTAAATACCACACACACGCAGGCGCACATATTTGTGTGGTGAAACCATGTGTGCTCAACTGAGTATGTAGCTTTAAATTTTAAATATACGGGGTGTTTCAAAAACATGGGCCCAATTCTAACACTAGACTAGACAAGAAATACGTCGCGTCGTAAACTTCATTATACTAAACTCTGGTTAGAAATGTTTTAAAAACAAATTTTTCTAAATTATATCGAAAATGTTCAACATGATATTTCAGCACAAGTTTTCCTCTACCAGTGCCGTGCATAGAGCCGACATAAAATAAATATAAAAAAAAATTCTGTGTAGACAATTACGTATTACAAAAACAAAAAAAATCACACTTTAGACCGCATTTGCGTAGTTTCGACTTTTAAAGCAGAGATAATTCTATACTATTTTGAACAGTGGCGCATACTAATTTATGTAGGCTCTATGCACGCCACTGGTAGAGGTAAAACATATGATCATAATATGTGAAATAAGTCTTTTTATGCACTACTAACCTGTACAGAAATTTAAGGATTTTCGAGCATTTCATATTTTTTAATAGAGTTAGGACATAATGAAATACGTAGCTTTCAATTTATTTTTCACAACCTCAGCTACGAAAATATGTCTTTTCAAATAGAGAAAGTGGACTCGAAACTTAAATATAGTAATTAGAGCCCAATGCCCACCGAAACTATTCAAAGAAGATGTTTATCGAACGAAATAACTTTATCTGTTTCTCAGTTTGGGTTAGTTCATTTATTTATAGTCTACCCTGTTGAAGTTGATACCGCAAATTGACAGTAAAAATAATAACAATAATATTCCTCATTCAAAAAACCCAGCTCTCCGACAATGGTGCCTCGAATCACTGCTTATCCTTCAGTTTTTGATTTTTACGGCACTGTCGTTCATTCTATTTTATTACCCCAAGCATATATTTAAGTATTAAATATATGACCCCAAGAGGAATAAAGAGGATAAATATGTCGTTGACACACCCGACCACTATTTTGATCCATTAACTCCTATGAAATCGACTTTAAACATGTTCATCTCGGAAGACCAGTTCTTAAAACTTAATGATGGTAAAGGGGCCAGAACAGTACTTTATGATTTGACAAAAGCTTCCGATAGCACGAAGCATGGCTGGGAAAAAATAAAATGGAGGGCTTTAGAGTGACTATTTTGGATGAAGGTCCTACCATTCAGCCATGCCAAACTACCAAAGATGAGTTTGAGATAAACCAAGGCTCTCTTATTTTTGCATTTTGAACAGACTTGAGGATGCACATCTTTCTAGTAGACGATAGCGCAATAATCTGCCAAAATATTTAGAGTAGAACGAGATAAATAAATATCTAATTAATTAACATTGAAATGTTATTGTAACCTTCTAGACTAGACAAATATCTCGAAACGAAATTTAAATATTTTATTGAACGGTCAGGTCAATCACTTATCTCAAAACAACTTTCTAGGCATTTATTGATAACGAAGTTAAATTTGATAAACGCATCGAAAATCTAGTTTACAAATTGCCATCAGAGCCAAGATTGATATGTATTATTTTAAATATTTAAACTTATAAGGCATAAGAAATGATTATTAGCAAATAGAGTTTTGATTAAAAGCTAAGTGTGATCCTTCCCTGTAAACGTATGAAAAGGTTTTCGATAGTATAGAACCATAATTTAAATATTTACTCGGAAGGTAACCATTACCCAAGTATGGGTGTTCTCTTCAAAGACGGTAGGGTGGTGCGAACCCCTATTAACCGCTACCCTGATAAATTTTGGTCGGTATTTTTAGATACTTAGAACACAGGAACAATCATTATTTGTCTCTCTATATGGTGCTTGTTTTGGCCAGACCAGACCACTTTGGTTTGGTTGTGGTTCAATGACTAGGAATTCTAAGTTGCATCTTTAAAGCTAAAGATAAATATTCTGAAGTTAAGATTAAGATTAAGAGCAGTGTAGATGGGAAGCAGTTTTCACCTTTCCAATATGTTTAAATGCTAAAAACCTGAACTTTTCAATGTCACCCTGTATCGGATTAGTTCTGGCAAGAAAAAAAATTTAAGAACCTCAGTGGAACCAAGCCACTCGTAGGGAAATCTGAATGAAACGAGCTTTCAGGATCTGAAAACCTCATAAAAATCCGCGGATGCCTTTTCAAACTATGGCAATTAAAACTTATGCTAAAATTGGGTTTCTCGTTTTTTTTTGTGAGCAGTTTAGATGGGAAACCGGTTTCACCTTTCAAAAACCAGAACTTTTCAAAATCATCCAGTATCGGGTTAGTTCTTGCGAGAAAAACAATGTAAGAACCTCGGTGGAACCAAGCCCCTCGTAGGGAAGAAACCATCGTAAAATCCGAATCAAACAAGCTTTTAGCATCTGAAAAGCTCATAAAAATCAGCGAATGCGTTTTCAAACTATAGCAATTTAAATCTTATGCTAAAATTGTGTTTCTCATTTTTTTTTGTGAGCAGTTTAGATGGGAAACCGGTTTCACCTTTCCAATATTTTTAGATGCTAAAAACCGGAACTTTTCAACGGATTAGTTCTGGCAAGAAAAAACATGTAAGAACCTCGGTGGAACCAAGCTACTCGTAGGGAAGAAACCATCGTAAAATCTGAATGAAACGAGCTTTCAAGATCTGAAAAGCTCATGAAAATCCGCGAATGTGTTTTCAAACTATGGCAATTTAACACTTATGCTAAAATTGTGTTTTTCGTTTTTTTTTGTGAGCAGTTTAGATGGGAAACCGGTTTTACTTTTCCAATATGTTTAAATGCTTAAAACCGGAACTTTTCAAAATCGCCCTGTATCGGGTTAATTCCATTGATTTGTATAGGAGTGGATAAGCAATAAATAGACCAAACATGGCAAATTTACGACCGCGAAATGTAAACAAAGATATTTCTATTTGGACTTGCGCATTAGAAAATTAGTAGGAGCTAGCTGTTGCACCATGAAGGTAAATAGGCAGGCCCGGACTTCGAAATTGATTATTTCACCAAATATTCGGTAGAGGAGTCTTGCCGATTGTAAAATAGGCCCCAGTTAGCGTAGTGAAACAAACAATAAGGTATAAATAAGTAATACTTATAATAATTAGACTTACTTGAAATAGGAAATCCCGGGTATTTTGCCTCTACTACTACAAAACACAACCATACACTTTCAGGATTCTATTTTGGTAGCATCGCTGATTGTTTATCTGCGTATTGTTCAATGTAAACGAAAATCAAAATAGGTTACGTACAAACCACAAACGTGAACCACTAAACTAAAACTAATTAAGCAACTACAGACACTAGGTCCAAAGAAAGTAAAAAAAAGTAAAAACTCGAATTATTAACTCAAAACCCCGCGCCGTCAAAACGAAAACACGTCAAAGACAGAAGCCAAGTTCGATCCTGACCGACGCCTGCTGAGACGGCAAGTGTTTTAGCGCGCATGACAAAACGGTATCTTCTTTGTTTACGTTTTTCCATTTTACGTCGATTTTGTCATGCGCAGAAACCTGTTTTTTCGCCCATAGGTTGCCACTTTTGAATAGTGCGACAGGTGGCTATTGCTTATCCACTCCTATACAAATCAATGGTTAATTCTTAATGTATGAACTTAATGTGCTTATATTGTAATGGGCTTTGCTCGTTAATTGACAAAATAAAAATAAACAAAGTGGCAGCAATTCGGGTCTATGTATGGAGATCTGGAAAACCGTGAAAAATATACAGGGTCGGTCAAATGAGGGCAAAATTTGCTCATTTAGGTGCCTAACAATATGCCGTTTAGAAAGTTTTAAAATTTCCGGAGATATGCGAAAACAAAAACGAAATATTGTAAAATCGTCTTATTTTTTCCTCAGTTTATTTAAAAACTTGTTTCAAATTGAATTGCACCTTTGCATTGCCACTGTTTTCGCTCTATCCAACGGTGGCATCCAGTTTGGAATCCGACGTTTCGTTTTCAAGGGGTCATCATCAACTTCCTTTTTTTAAATACGAACTTTTTATCGATTATATTGGGGTTACTAATATGAATATGTGATTTTAATTTTTTTATCCTTTTTTTAAATCTTTATTTTCATTTCATTTTGAATTTACTTAATTTACTTTGGCGCAATTTTAAAAAGTTTAGGTCATTATTTTTGAAATTTTTACATTGTATAACAATATTTTCTTTTAAGACGGCGCGGACGGCGCGGCGTCCTAGGGTCACGCGAGAGAAAATATTTTAAAACAGCTCTGAAATAAAATGACAGAATAATTCTGAGATAAAAAGTCAGAATGCTGAGATAAAAAGGCAGAACTCTGAGATAAAAAGTCAGAATTCTGAAATCAAAAGTCAGAATTCTGAGATAAAATGTCAGAATTCTAAGATCAAAAATCAGAATTTTGAAGTAAAAGTCAAAATTCTGAGATAAAGTCAGAATTCTGAGATAAAATGCCAGTATTCTCAGATAAAAAGTTAGAATTCTGGATTCTGGATTGATATTTCGAATTTCTTACTTTATATTTATAACTCAGAATTCTGACTTTTATCGCAGAAATCCGACTTTTTATCTCAGAACTCTGACTTTTTATCTCAGAATTCTGACTTTTTATCTCAGTATTCTGATTATTTATTTCAGAACTGTTTTAAAATATTTTTTCTCGTGTGACCCCAGGACGCCATCGTATTATTTTGTTTTTTGTGTTAAGTGGAAAATTTAAAAAATTATTTTTAACAAAATTAAAAAATTTTAAAATTTAATGGCTCAGTTATTTTTTACCCCAAAGAAAAACAAATAACAAAAAAATAAAATAAAATAAAAAACAATTAAAAAAATATAACACATTCATATTTATAACGCCAATATCATCTGAAAAATTCGTATTTAAAAAAAGAAAGTTAATGAAGATTCCTTGAAAACGAAACGTCGGATTCCAAACTGGATACCATCATTGGATAGAGCAGAAAAAGTGACAATGCAAATAAATAAGCTCAGGAAAAAATAAAACGATTTTTCAAATTTTTTTTCCGGATATATTCGGAAATAATCGGAATTTTAAAACGTTCTAAACGGCATATTGTTAATCTAAATGCGCAATTTTGTCTTAATTTAATCGACCCTCTATCTCTTACGGTTTTCGAGTTCTCCATACATAGACTCGAATTTGTGTCACCCTGTACAGGGTGGCTCGAATTCGTGTCTATGTATGGGGAACTCGAAAACCGTCAGAGATACAGTGTCGGTCAAATTAAGGCAAAATTGCGCATTTAGGTGCCTAACAATATGCCGTTTAGAAAGTTTTAAAATTCCGAGTATTTACGGAGATATCCGGAAAAAACCGAAATTTTGAAAAATCGTTTTATTTTTTTCCTGGGCTTATTTAAAAACGGATTTCAAATCTAATTAC
This sequence comes from Pissodes strobi, assembly GCA_016904865.1. Taxonomy (NCBI): domain Eukaryota; kingdom Metazoa; phylum Arthropoda; class Insecta; order Coleoptera; family Curculionidae; genus Pissodes; species Pissodes strobi. Next base: position 436,357 of record MU181984.1, read on the forward strand.
ACTTTTGCATTGCCACTTTTTCCGCTCTATCCAATCATGATATCCAGTTTGAAATCCGACGTTTCGTCTTCAAGGGATCATCATCAACTTTCTTTTTTTAAATACGAACTTTAATTTTTTATCGTTTTTCAGATGGTATTGGCGTTATTAATATGAGTATGTGTTTTTTTTTTAATTTTTATTATTTTTTTATTATTTTTATTTTATATATTTTGCTTTGGCGTGATTTTATATAATTTAATTTAATATTCTCGTAAGAAATAATTTTACTATTTTTTATTTTTAATACGCTCCAATTTTCCACTAATACAAAAAACAAAATAAAATATTTTTATAGAATATAAATATTTCAAAAGTACCTATCTTAAAATGTTTAAAATTACGCCAGAGCAAAATATATAATTTAAAAAATAATAATAAAAATAAAAAAAAATAAATAAAAAAAAATAAATAAAATCACATAATCATATTAATAAAGCCAATACCCTCTGAAAAACGATAAAAAAAATTAAAGTTCGTATTTAAAAAAAGAAAGTTAATGATGATCCCTTGAAGACGAAACGTCGGATTTCAAACTGGATACCATCATTAAATAGAGCGGAAAAAGTGGCAATGCAAAAGTGCAATTCAATTTGAAATCCGTTTTTAAATAAGCCCAGGAAAAAAATAAAACGATTTTCCAAAATTTCGGTTTTTTCCGAATATCTCCGGAATTACTCGGAATTTTAAAACTTTCTAAACGGCATATTGTCAGGCACCTAAATGCGCAATTTTGCCTTAATTTGACCGACACTATATCTCTTACGGTTTTCGAGTTCCCCATACATAGACACGAATTCGAGCCACCCTGTACATGAATTTTGAAAAAAAAAACACAGAATTGTGTTTAATTAGGTTTATTAAAATACGGGTGTGAAAAATACATTAAGAAACACCTTTTTTTTTTGTTTAAGTAAAAATAATGCATTGTAGAAGCAGGCGAAGAAGCTAACGCCGCCGCCACTGTGGATCCATTTTTATTTTTTTAATAATTTTATTGTTTGCTTTCGTTTGCTTTTATGTAATGCGTGTTAATTATCCATATACGTGTTATAAATTTAAAACGTTGTTTTTCTTTGACAAGAAAGGCATTCACGGTGAAAAGCCTATTCTGACTATTCTAAAGCTCTTACTTTATTATTCGCTTTCTGTGAATGTTTACACTGAATCTCAGTGGCGGCTCATGACAAATATTTTTTTTTTGGGGGGGGGATATAAAAGTAAACAAGAAAACTGTCAGTGTCTTAAAAAAGTATATAAAAAAATAAAAATTTGAAAATAATCTTTACAATCTTCTCTAAAAACATTCCATCAAATAATGTTTATCCACTTCTCGTGTAATTTTTAAATTAAACACAATGTTTCGACACAATTTGACTTACTCAAAGAAAGTCAAAGTTCAATCCACTTTTCTCACCTCACCCAGTAAATAATCATAACAAAATCTAAAAAAATTAAATTTATCTGGGCACAATTGCCACATTGAATAGAAAAAGCGCGAGTTTTAAATCCTATTAGTGGGAGTGAGAGGGGGTTATATTTAAGCGCCGTACTAGGGGCAGATTCCATGGCACATTCGATTAAAAATAGATGATCATGGAACGCACGGAACAGCGGTGCACCCGAGTATTGCATTAGGGATAGGATATATGGGCACCTTTGCGGAGCGAACGTTAATTAAATATGGAGCTTATAATTATATTAATTAGGAAATTTGGTAAAATATTAATTGGCGATTGTATTTTTTTCTTTTCGTTTTTCACGGGAGGGGCACGTGCACATGTACTATTACTTCTGAATCTGCGAGAGCGAGAGACAAAAATTGGGTCTGTCTCGAAACGAGAGAGCGACACTGAAAAAAAACCAAGGGCATATGTATAATTGTACTTTATTATCAAAATAAACAAATTTAGTCTCGAGACAAACGATATAATATTAATACGAATAATAACCAAAACGAAATAGTAATATTTCTTCTAAAATAGCATTAGGTAATAAACATATTAGGCAACATGTGTAAATATGCAAGTATTATATAGGATCATTAACAGCAAGCCCGAGTGAGTTTCGAAATAAAACCTCATTGTTAAAAATGTGTATAAATTATAACTAATTCACTTTCGTAATAGATATGTATATCCGATCGACATTGACTTTCTTACTTATTGGCTTTTGGAATATAAAGAATTACTTGAGCTCACCCTAAATGTGAGGCAAAATTATAAAACGTCAATTAAACACATAATAATAATAATAATCAAGTAAAAATGAAGAAACATCCAAAAAATGCCAAGTAGTTCAAAATCAACAGGCAATTTCAGCCATAAACCAAAATCAATTCTACTGCATGAGTAGCATGAGTGATTTTAGGACTATTTGGTATCAATAAAGGAATAACCTGATCAAAAAATAACGCCAGATATTCGATTTGAAAGGCACAAGTATTCGAAACATATACTGCTCAATCAATCGATTTAAACTTTCTATGACCCTCAAAACAGTATCCATCTGACATAGATACTGAAAATCAACAATTGATTAAATAGAAAAGTTACACTTATAAGGCAACCGACTTCATATTGTCATAAGGATTATTAATATTAATTATTTCGTAGAAATAACGCGATGCCATTCGAAATTATCTCCTGGCCAATACTAAATGCATCAATACATACACAGCTCTAAAATAAAAATAATGCACCGTTCATCAAACACTTGACTAGCTGCTATATGACTAAGTAGTTCAAAGTCTGATCGACAAATTGGAGAAAAAAAAATCGCTAAAAATAAAAATGGAAATATTTTCAAATATATATGCAGTTGTGTGGCCAGGCCACACGACTGCTCTGCAGCTACAGATACACGAAAATATTTTATACAAAAGTGCACAATTATTTAAAATGTATTTCAGTTAAAACCCAATTAAAAGGCACCTCGAAAAATGCCCGTCAACGTATCTGAAGTATCAATATTTAAACGTCAATATCTAAAAACACCATTGAATGTAGGTATAAAACATGTTGTAAAAACAATCTTAGAACAGGGTTTTTGAGACACCTTATAGGCGCAAAAATGGCTTAAGACAACTGGACAACTTTTATAGTAAACACTTATGTGCTTTGCCACCCTGGATGTCAAGATGTCTAAAAGATACCGATGATAATTTATTTTGTACGAAAATACCCATCTAGTCAAAGACAGTTCGGAAAGAGACGAAATACGCCTCCATTTGGAGACAAAACATCATCAAATTTAGAAAAATTCAAGAACCACGATTGAGAATTCATATTATTTGTCGCCACATTTTTCTCCAATATGTCTATTCTCTGACGATTCCGTCATGAAACAGATAAGTTGACCATTTTCTTAACTCTATAAAAATAATATATTAAGTCTATTTTAATCAATCAAACTCTCCTCCTCTTTGGTGGACTAGGCAAGTCCTCACAGTCTTCCTCCTCATCAGTCGACGACTCCGGCGGCGTGATAGCCTTCAGAATCTTATTTTTAGAAGCGTGCAATAGCCTCAGAGGTTTCTTAAGGAACACCTTCACGAAACCGTCTATAACTTCCTTCGATTTTTCCTCCCATCTCGCTATCATGTCGTCGGTACGTTCCCCGATCGAATCGAACAGATGTTTGCCCTTGTCTTTCAGTTCGTCCATCTTGTTTTGAAGCTTCAATCTTTTTTCCTTCAAAAAGGAAACGTTCAATTCTTTGGCCGAATAGCCCCGTGCTAAATTCCTTCTGACGTAGCCGTCGTAGTCTCGGACTATCCTGGCTACGATGTCGGTGGTGGATACGCCGTCGGTACGTTCCGTAGGTATGAACATGCCCTTTTCCTTAAGGTCCGCGTAAATGTCGGGGATATCGTCATGGGCGTAAGGTTCGCCGTCATGCGCAACGAAATCTATTTTATACTTTTCTAAAAATTCGTCGGAGTACGTCCATGGGCCGTCTCTTAATACCTCGTCGACGTAACGACAATGTCTGACGGCGTTGTACCGCTCTTCTTCGGTGAGTACTGAGCGACCTTTGTACTGATGCAACATGCGGTCGCTGCACACTAAAAAAAAACAATTTGATTAATTATAAATATCAGTTTTCTACACTGAAATTGAGGGACAAAACATTTGGTGCCCTAAAAAGCAGTTCTGATGTATCACACGTCAAATCGCGATATATTTATGAACTCGAATCGATATTGAATTGCTGTTACGATATTTCAATATCGATTTAAAATAACATCCCACCGTATTCATGTAAGTCTCGATGTAAGTGCATCTGTTTCTCGATTGACGTCCTGGAGTGCATTAAGGAAAATCCACGAATGCGTCTGATGTCTGCATCTTTCATTCGATTATTGTTTGGACAGAAAATACAGCTCTAAACATAAACGATCATTGAAGCAATGATGTCACGTTGTCATAAAATATTTTTTTTTAATCGAAAACGATTGTAAGAGGAAATTTGAAATTGCATGGGCACGTTTCTAGGCAACACTTGGGCGATCCGATTTTCCGTTTTAGAGTTATTACGTCACATGTGCGATTTTTCAAATTTTCGGATTAATACGCGATAACTGTCGAAAAAAGTGAAAAAACAGTTCGATAGGGAATTTAGAAGATAAAGATTCTATAAATACTTCTCTGTTTGGAAAATGTCAGGAAAATGGATTTTTTTGGGAAAATATAAAGAACAGAAGCTTTGGGGTCAAGAAAATGCAGATTTTTATTATTTTTCCAGAAAAATATTTTTTTTATGGAAAAGCGGATCACTTGACGAGAATCTACGCCAAAAACCGTACAAGAAGGCGTTTTTGAAATAATCATGCCTTTTATACGAGGTGAGGTACTTAAATTTAAACTTTTCGTCATTTCGAATTTTCTCACGACACGTCACCACATAATAATTTGTTATTGGAAAACCTAATAATCTATACCATCCAAACTTTCGGACATTAAAGAGGGAGGTTACGAGTACATCAATCGAAAAAATCGCAACGATCTGATTGAAAATGCGAAATTTGTGATTTTTTTTTTTAATTTTAAATTTGAAAAATCTAACCATTTGCGCTACATATAGCATGAAGGGTTCTAACCAATAACCTTAAAACAAGACAAGAAATCTTGTCTTGACAAGCAATTTCTTTTCTTGAAATATTTTCAAGAAATAAAAAAAAATCTTGTCGACAATTTCTTGTGAGTTGGTGTCTTGTCTTAAGTCAAGAAATCCTGAAAATTCTTGATATCTTGACAAAAGGGGAACCCCCATTTAAAAGTCGTTTCTTGGTACATTGACAAGAAGGGAAACCCCGTTTAAAAGTCGGGATGAGATTGGTTGATGTAATGTTTATGCTTTACGCCTGGAACCAAGGGTCACGACTGACCGCGTGTTGTTTTACAGTTCGTTGCTTCATATGTGTTGACAAATTAATTTTTTTCTTAATTTAAAAAATTTTAGGTAAATTCAAAATTCCGCTTAGCAAAGTTCTTTTTGATTTTAATATCTTAGGTCATAACATATACAAAAATGATAAAAAAATCCTTGGCAAATAAAGTCATTAAGCATTAAAGCCCACAAGACATAGTTTTACCAAAATTAAAGTTTCAATTTTAATTTTGTCCGTATTGACCTGATTTTTTAATAGTCAATATTTTGACCTCTTTCAAATGTTTTTTGTCAATTTTTACATATTTATTTCATTTGGCCGCCCGCCACTGAAATAGACTCGCTTTGCAAAGTACTTTTTGGTCCCAATATCTTAGGCCATAACATATCCAAAAATTATAAAAAAACTAAAAATAAAAAAGTTATTTTTTACATAATAATTATTTATCCTTCCATTAAATATGTTTCAGTGCTTTGTTTTTTTTTTCAATAATTATATTGTAATCTACTAAAATGCATAAGCTACTAAATAAATATCACCCTGTCGCAAATTTGAACTAGAACTTGGAGATTGTTATATAAACATGAAAGCCAAACTATAAACAACGCGAGCAATCAACGGGAGCGACTTTGAACCTTATGCAAGCAATGATCATCACTTTGTTTTATATAAATACGCTACTGAACCCTCAGTTCGGCAGACTTTGGTCTCACCTCCAGCTCCCAAGGTTAGTCACTTGACGACTGCCTTCTGGGTTCTATCCGCTCCTAAAGTTAGCCATACGACTGCTTTAGGTTCCATTCCTTTCCTACCAAACCTGGCACCGGTTAGTCACTTGACGACTGCTAGGACCAGGGGTTGCACAACCTCCATAGTAAAGTCTTGGCAAGAAGTTTGTCAGAGTGTTGAGAAAGACAAGTGTCTAAATAGTCCGTTAAAAAGTTTAGTGAAATCTCTTAGTGCTCTTAAATAAAACCCAACTCTTAAGAAAAACTATAAATTATAAGACAGTAAACAAAGACCTATAAACAGTACCTCAAATCGAGAAAACATGCGCACCGTAGTAATCGGGTATAATAGAAACTCATTTTTTCTGACCAATAATTGTTGTTAAAGTTTTATCGTTAATACATTGTTATTGTTATAAACTAAACGTGCTTACTTTATCATCTCTTCTTACCCCACGTAACGCGATCCCGGTCTACCTCAGTTACCCCCCGGCACGCAAAGGCGTGTCCTCACGAGTAGAACATCCAGTGGTAGATTAAAGGAAGCATTGAGACCCCGTCATTGTACTAATCGCGACGAGGCTCTTCTTCTCTGAGAAGTTATTCTTTAAATAAACGCGCTACCCCCTAAGCTACTCGTGACAATATTATAATATTTATATTTTCAAGATATTTTAAGATTTTCTTGATTTCTTGTCGAGAAATCTTGATCTTGAGAAGTAATTTCTTGTCTTGTCTTGAAAAACAAGGATCATTTATTGTCTTGATCTTGTCTTGAAATCAAGACAAAAAACAAAAAAACATTTTACAATGTTTTTAAATGCTTTGAGATAAGTTGTACAATGCCACTTTAAAATACCCACCAGTGCTTTAGAGTAAAAAATAATGTGGAAAATTTGCATTAAAAAATGGGGTGCATTTATAAACTAAATTCCATCAATTTTTTTTTACTAGTTAATATAAAAATAAAATAGGCAGAATTTAATATTATGTTTAATATTAAATTCTGCCTATTTTATGTTTATATTAATCCAAACTAGTAGAAAAAAATTAAATGGATTTTAGTTTATAAATCCTACACCCCATTTTTACTGCAATTTCTGCACATTATTTTGTCACTCTAAAGCACTGGTGGATATTTTAAAGTGACTTTGTTCACTTGGGCGATAATACTGGAAGACAATATCATTTTATTGAAGGAAATTTAACCGGCCAAGTTTATGCTGAAATACTCAATCAAACTAGAGCCCTCGTACACTTCCAGGACCCCTATTCTTGAATTTCAAGAAGTAGAACTTGTGAGAGAAGTGGGCGTGGTTCTCTTAAAAATATAGAACTATTTTTGAAAAAATATTGGGAGGAGGGAACTACTCCCAAGAGAACTTGAAGTCTCTTACTAGAGATTGAGAGAAATCGGAAACCTAACCTAAACTTGTTCTGCTTGTTTGTTTTAAGTTTTAAGTAAAATGAGTTCAAACATTTATTTATATCTAAAATAATTAATGGAATGACATCATTAATGAGGATGTTGAGGAAGCGATGGCAGAATTGGCTATTGGGAGAGATGTTTTGCCTCAAACAAATGCATTCCAATTATCTAATAGAAAATGTGTGCAATTATTTAAGGTCTATAAGGACCTCTGTCATGACATAATTGACATGGTCACTCACCCGTTTTTTAGCTCAACCCACAAGAACCTCTGCCTCTGCTTCTTTATGTTTAGAACTCAATTGTCTGGATTTAAATTCCATATTTTCTGTAAAAAATATTGTACTTTCCAAAAAAACAAACTAAATGTAAATTTTATTAACTAAACAAAAAATGAGGTTATATGTGTGAAGTCCGTCAACATTTTCTGCAATTTCATTGGTTGAAGTAACTCTCAACGCTGTTCCCCGATGATGCTCCCTTTCTGACACTCACCGTACGGTGTTTCAAGAATACGGCGTTTTTCTATGGGGAAGCTTAAATGAGGAAACACTATCCGGGAGCTCTCAGGGACAGCTCCCTTTTCTTGCTTTCAAGAATAAGGGTCCAGCAAGATGCTGCTGTGGCGAGAGTGGTTGGATCAAAATTATCCAAACTAGTGGATTAGCAAAAGAGGTAGAATTCAGTGGCCGCCAAGATCACCTGACCTTACCCCTATAGTTAGACTAAATCATTAATTTATAAAACCCAGCAGTTAATTGATGCTTGTAGAAGTATTCCAAAAGGTATTTTTCTGAAAGTTAGGGTAGGGAATTTGAAAATCGACTTTATTTCTGTTCAAACCAAAATGGAAAACATTTTGAAACAATTTTGCAAAAGTCAGTTTTAAAACATCTTCTCAAAATTTTACCAACTTTTCGCGCTTAACTCTCATTAATTTTGGTATCGCTGAAAAGCATTTTTGTTAAGATTTCCAGGTGTCACAAATGGCACCATTTAGGATTTTAAAGTGAAGAGTGGTGCTTCAAAGGTGGGTGAGGGTGCTCCCCAAAATACATCATTTTTATTCGAATTTTTTGATTGACTGAGTTTCTGTAGTATTATTTTTACCAATTACGATCTTTTCTGCTCTATTAATCTTTCGAATAGGCCCTTGTGTTTTTATATAGGCTCTAGGCACAATAACTACTTTGTCTAATGTATTATCCAGCCTCGAAAACAGAATCTGTCGCTACAACGTACTAAAGAACAAATTGAAAAATACCTTTCCCCATGCCTTCCAGCAATGGTACTAAAATTTCGATTCAAAAATTAGCGTTCATGATGGCAACTGCTGACGTCAAAATATGTGACCAGTCTACCGTGTTTTGGATTGACTAATTTGCACCTACCTACTCATGACTAACCAACAAATGAATTAGCAATGAATATTGGTGACCCCCTTATTTGATCTAGATTCCAAATTTAAATTTGTTGTTATTATGAAAACAATTAATTATGTTCTACGGAAATCCCCATAGACGATAATTTTGAATCAATCTATCGCGATTAGATCAGCTATTTAGAAACCTGTAAAATTGGTTGAGAAAAACTGAAGTTTAAACTACAATTATTATACATATATTTTTTAACTAAAATATTACATTTAAATACTCAGTTAGTTAGCGAAAATCTAAAAAACCGAGACGACATGCGACAGTTCGATAAGGAATTTAAAGGAGAAAAGTTCTCTAAATGCTTCTCTGTTTCGAAAATGTAGAGAAAATGAATTTTTGAAGGAAAATGTAAAAACATCTGTCATGTAGCCTTAAGTACACACTGTAATTTTTTTCGTAATTAATTGTTTATATTTCGACTAAATACAATTGCCATTTTACAATTACGCATTTATATAAAACGTTTACATTTAATTGAATTTTTACCCAATATTATTAGATCACTCTGCACTATTCCGTTAGAAACGTCCCTCGTATCCTTCATCCGCTAGCCGAGTGCCTACAGGTAGGCAACCCAAAATACAGTCCCATAAGTATTATAAATGGGCGACACCGGCAGACTTCTACATATTTATTCATGAAAAATTGCCATTTCAAAAGCATGAAAGGGAAGGAGACGCACAAGTTCAATGTAAAAAACAAATCAGAAAAAAAAAATAGAAAATTATCCATTACCTTTTCTAGGATTGATAGGTTTACAAACACATCTAAAGTCTGTATGTTCCGTTACATATTGGAGATATGTAGTACCGTATCAACCTCTTGCCAATCAGATGAACTATTGATCTTTAATACTTGTAAATTTCTAAATGCGATGCCATTGACTTTAAATTTTGTAACTAGGCGAGCCGCCCAGTTATCGACCACATAGCAGTAAATGATCAATATTTAGCTTTGACTATGAAATATAACATTTTTTAGGCTTTGGCGGGAATTTTAAAATATTCCTTTTGAAAATATACTTTATTCACTACTAGAGATCTTGTTTCATAAAAGTTTTCTTTTAATAACCTCCACATTTTCCGAAGTTGGCGGTTACGTTACAACCAAAAAGTGCGCCTTTGGGAGCAACTTACAGGTGTTGGAAAGAATACCATGAAAAAAGGGGAACAAAAAAATAATTTCCGAAGCATTAAAAGAGCATATAAATTCGCTAGGGAGGAGAAAACCGTAAGAGTCTACAAATAAACAAAAATAAAAAACTAAAGCAATTATCTTGAAGCTAAGACTTAGATTCGTTGGAAGGAAATGAAAAAAATTTAAGTGTATATATATTTTTGTCGCCATTTACTCGAAGGGCCTGGTTATTTATTCAGTAATTTTAGATATAATTAACAATCAATTTTATTAACTGTCCTTTGCTTATTCTTTCAAAATCAAAACTTATATTTTTTTATAGCGATTTATGTATCACTATAGGCAACTCACCTACAGGAAACGTTTGAAAGCAGATGATAATGGTGTTTTATTAAATTATTATACCTATGGTAATTTATGTCAATAGTCAATGGACCCCTCAGGAAGTTTTACATACCTGACGCACACAGACAAAAAACGGTTTGCGTCATATCGCATGACGATTTGTCATTTACATAGTCCCCCCGTTAATGTTAATTTACACGTTTCTGTTGTATCAAAAACCAGACTTTTTATACACAATGTGAATCATAGACCAGTTACCAAATTCACGAGGATGTGTCAGACATTTGCGGCAAATACGGCGGTGAAAGTAGTTTGGCAAAATATTCGACAATAGTCAAGGAGGTTCGTCTATAATAATTATTGATTTGGTCGAGCCCATAAACAAAACATAGGGGAAAGGTGTCTATTATGGGACCTAATAATATACGAGACAGTTTATTATTTATACTAAGATATTATTTATTTAACCCTGCCTAAGCCTGTCCCAAGCCAGGTTGAAAAAACGGGGAGGGGGAGGAGTAACAACCTCGTTAAAAAACCAGGGTTTAGCTGGCCCGGCTGATAGCACCCTGTTAGGGCCCCTTGTCTAGGGCACAGACGAAGACCACAACGGCAGTGAAGGCGGAGAAGACAGACTTCGATACGGCGGATCTGGCGGAAGTGGCTCCCGCGCTTTTTTGGGATAAATAAAAGCGATACTGCTGCCTTGCAGAGAGACGACGAAACGTCAAAGGCTAAAGGAAGACAACCTTGACGAAAAATCACCCGGCCCTCCTGGATGGAGGTTGAGACATCGGGCCAACCCCTCGGTTCTCAGAAAAAAGGATAAAGGTTAAAAACTCCAGTAACAAGCCTCGGAATGGACGGAAACTAAGACGACCCAAGCTAAGAAAACGGATTATGAATATTGGAACTTGGAACGTGCAAGGCGTATCAAGGAAGGTAAATGAAATTCTCTCGGAATTAAAAAATCTTAGTATCGATATTGCAGTCCTAACAGAGACAAAGAAAAAAGGTCAGGGCTCAGAAAACCTAGGGCAATACGACCTTTTCTTCAGCGGAATAGCAAGAGATAAAAGAGCACAGCAAGGGGTTGCCATTATGATTCGCAAAAGCCTCCGGAAAAACATTACGTCGTGGGAACCTATTAACGAACGAATGATTAAAATGAATCTATCACTTCAAAGTCGAAAAATCACAATATTAGGAGTCTACGCCATCAGCGACGATGCACTTATCCAGAAAAAAGAGGAATTCTTTGAACGACTTTCTTTGGAAATAACAAAAATTGGGAACTCGAGAGAAATTATCCTTCTTGGAGATTTCAACAGTAGGACAGGGAAAAAAGTAACGACAAGGTAGTAGGTCGATTCGGAGAAGACACGACAAATGATAACGGAAACAGACTAATAGCGGTAGCAGAACAACATAAACTACGGCTATTAAATGGTTTTTTCCAACATCCTTGGATCCACAAATATACATGGACACAAAATACCAGAAATCTTAAATCAATAATTGACTACGTACTAATCGGACAAAAAACCAACTTAAAAGTACAAGATGTTCGAGTATACAGAGGACCGACTTGCGGTAGTGACCATTATTTTCTCGGATCTAAGATCTTTTTCCCGTGGAGGTCAGGCACAGTCGAAGAAAGCCCAGAAAGAGAAAAACCAGAAGAGATAACCCAAATCAGGTACAACCTAACAAGCTTAAACTACGAAAGCGTCAGGCTATTGTATCAAACACGATTAAATGAAAAGTTAGATCAAGAACACTTTGAAGACAATGAGCATCACTACCAATATATAAAGAAATGTATCCATGCTGCAGCAAAGGAAGCCTTAGGGTTATACGAGCCAGATAAACGGAAAACACCATATTGGTGGGACCAAGAGGTTGAGACACAAATAGAAGTGAAAAGAAAGGCCTACCATAAGTTCCTTAACTCTCAAACAAACCAAGATAAAACACACTATAAAGAAGCTCAAGCGAAGGTCCGTAGATTAATCTGCCAAAAGAAAAACGACGCATGGGAAAGAAACTGTTTGAGATTAAATACCTACATAGCAGGTACTAGAAGCTCCGAGAGCTGGAGAATGCTGAAAGCGCTAAGGCAAAACAACAAAAGGGACATAATATCACCAATAACTTTAGAAACGTGGGACGACTACTTTAGTAAGCTTCTTAAAGAAAATAGGCCACACTTTCAAAATGAAGACCAAAATAGGGAAATAAGGATGACAGCATCTCCAATCAGAATAAATCCTACGGAGACCAAAAATATCTGTATGTCTCTAAAAAATGGAAAATCCGCTGGACCCGGGAACATACCGCCGGAATTGTTTAAGTACGGGACGGACAAACTCTTTAAGCATCTCACCAAAATATTTCAAAACTGTGTCAACGGAATGGAAGTGCCTGAAGAATGGAAGACATCGTATATGTCGACTATTCACAAGAAGGGAAGCAGAGACGACTGCGACAACTACAGAGGCATAGCAGTACAGTGTTCGATGGCTCGAATATACGGAAAAATACTCGTCAAAATAATCGAAAATGAATATAGCGATATGGAAGCGGAAGAGCAGGCGGGCTTTAGAGCGGGAAGGTCTACAGTGGATCATCTTTTTTCTCTCACCCAGACCATAGAAAATAAAATATCATTTCAACAGGAAGTACACCTACTATATGTTGATCTAAAAAAGGCCTATGATAATATCCCCCAAAGCAAACTTTGGGAAGCACTAGAAAGGACCAATATTAATGTCAACGTAATTAAAGCCATAAAAAATCTGTATAAGGACAACGCAACCAAAATTAAAATAGAAAAAACGATTTCAAAAGGGTTTAGAGTGGACAAGGGCCTGAAGCAGGGATGCTGTCTTTCACCGACGCTATTTAAAATCTACCTGGAACAAGCGTTAAAAGCGTGGAAACGGAAGTGCAAAGATATGGGTATCCCACTAAATAACACAACTTTATACACTATGTGTTTTGCCGACGACCAAGTAGTTTTAGCCCAGGACTACGAAGACCTAGAGTATATGACCCGAAAGCTAATGGAAGAATATGCCAAATGGGGTCTTGAAGTTAATTTAAACAAAACTGAATATATGTGCATAGGCGGGATACAACAAGACCTAGTCCTTGAAGACACACAGCAAAGAATAAAGCATACCAGCAAATATAAGTATCTGGGAATGTACAGGGTGTCCCATTTTCGATGATATTACGGGGTATCTCATTTACGAGTAAAGATAGAGAGTTGCGGTTTTCGCAATACTGTGCTACTTTTTTGTGAAAAGAACGATGGAATAAACAAAATTTTCATAGCCCGCTTCGTTTCTGAGCTACAGGGCGAAATTGAAAATAATGCATTTTGGGACCCCCCTCGTATCTCCGTTATCCTTTAACGTATCGCAAAGCTAAAAAATTGCTTTTATACAGTTTTTGACGTAGAATCCAGTGGCGTGATTAGATTTTTGCTGTGAGCTGTCAATTTTTAGCTATAAATCAAACTTATGTTTTTTTAAATGGAACACCCTGTATATTTTTCTTTCATTTGAATGGAAATTTTATAAGCTTTTCAAAAATATATAATACATGATGTGTATTTTAAATAATAAGCCTAAAATTCATAATTTCACAAAATGTATCTCTATATGATACTCTTGATGAGTATAGTATAAGCATTATCTTTTAAACAACGTTATAGGTATTAGTAGGCAGAGATTATCAGAGCAATGGAATGATAATTTTTTTATTGGCAAGACCTGTCAGTGGCAAAATTTATATTTTCTGTGTAATATTGTATTTTTTACGATGGTTGAAAACGAAAATTATGAATATTTTTAAAAATATGACATGTTAGTCTGCTTCATACAGAGCAATGAAAACTCCCGTGAAGCTTCTCAACTATTAGGTATTCAATATGTTTGTTTGAATATTTATTTACCTTTTGACTTATTTGGGTTTATTTTTTATTTAAGTATCATTTTAATTTATGGATATTCTGAAAGAAGACAACCTGGTCATTTAATGTTTTCCGGAATAAAGAGAACATGGAACGTTAAGCCGGCCCCTACCAAAAACGTAATAAGGAAAATCGCGTTAAGGGCGGAGGCAACGTTCCTTGTTCTCCCAATTTTTTTCTTTATTCCGGAAAACATTAAAAGATCTGGATGTCTTCTTTCGGAATATCTGTAAATTAAAATGATACTTAAAAAATAAACCCAAATAAGTCAAAAGAAATAAATAATCAAACAAACTTATTGGAATATAGCTGAGAAGCTTCACAGAAGTTTTCATTGCTCTGTATAAAGCAGGCTAACATGTCATATTTTTAAAAATATTGATAATTTTCATTTTGAGCCATCGTAAAAAATAAAATATTACACAGAAAATATAAATTTTGCCACTGAAAGGTCTTGCCTATAAAAAATTACTATTCCATTGTTCTTAATAGTCTCTGCCTGCTAATACTTATACCGTTGTTTAAAAGACAATGCTTATACTATACTCATCAAGAGTATCGTATAGAGACACATTTTGTGAAATTATGGATTTTAGTCTTATTATTTAAAATACATATCATGTATTATATATTTATATAAAGCTTATAAAATTTCCATTCAAACGAAAGAAAAATATACAGGGTGTTACATTAAAAAAAATACAAGAGTGTTGTATCGAGCCACATTTTGTGAAATTATGAATTTTATACTTATTATTTAAAATACATCTAATGTATTATATATTTTTATAAAGCTTATAACATTTCCAATCAAACGAAACAAAAATATACAGGGTGTTCCATTTAGAAAAACATAAGTTTGATTTATAGCTAAAAATTGACAGCTCACAGCAAAAATCTGATCACGCCACTGGATTCTACGTCAAAAACTGTATAAGAGCATTTTTTTAGCTTTGCGATATGTTAAAGGATAACGGAGTTACGAGGGGGGTCCCAAAATGCATTATTTTCAATTTCGCCCTGTATCTCAGAAACGAAGTGGGCTATGAAAATTTTGTTTATACCATCGTTCTTTTCACAAAAAAGTAGCACAGTATTGCGAAAACCGCAACTCTCTATCTTTACTCGTATGTGAGATACCCCGTAATATCATCGAAAATGGGACACCCTGTACATTACAGTAGACGGCAATAGTGATGAAGCAATAAGGGATCGAATAACCCAGGGACGCAGAGCCATCAGCCTATTGAATAGTGTACTGTGGGACAAAAATATATCGAAGGCCAACAAACATCGGATCTACAACAGTATTATTAAAAGCATTGTCACATACGGCAGTGAGGTATGGCAACTGAAACAACGCTCAGAAAATGCGTTAAGGGCAACCGAAATGGACTTCTGGAGACGCGCTGCTGGAAAGTCAAGATTGGAAAGAATCAGAAATGAAAGGATTCAAGAAATTATGGGGGTCAAACATACAGTAGTAGAGAACATTCAAGTTGAACAACTCAAATGGTATGGACACGTTCAGAGGATGAATGAGGACAGATTACCTAAACAAATCTTAAACTGGACACCCCAAGGACGAAGAAAAAGAGGGCGACCCAGAAAAAGCTGGAGAGAGGGTATCGATAAACAAGTCCGAGAGAAAGGCCTAGAACAGGATTTATGGATGGATAGGGATCAATGGAGACTGGAGATCGGAAGACGTCGAAGAACGTTTTAACCCGAATTTATATATATATATATTATTTATTTAAAATTTTTATGTGTTTGGCACGTGAATCTTGTGGTGAAAGAAAAACGGAGCACACAACATTTGGTTAAGTTGATATGGATAGACGACCAGCTCTATCAGAGGTCCTCCAATCGGAGCTAGAAATATACTGCTTGCAGATGGGGCAAAGATTTTATGCCTTAAGGCTTCGAAACATCCATTCAGTGTAGGCAGAAAAAGGTTGAATTCATTTTTGAGAGGACATTCTTTAGCTGGTCTGTTTCCATGCAACCGCTTCATTTTCAATGTCCACTGCGAAATATGTAACGGAAAGTACATCACACTTTCACAAAACAAACTTTCTGGTCAGGGCCATTCTCTGAAAAGAATGTCACTCGACAAACCTCAAATAGCAACCTTGTCCATAACTCGATTAATAATTTGATTTTCAATCCCACTACAGGATGTTTATCAGATTCTTCAACCAGAGGAAAATTGCAGGGTAAAATTATATCACAAATTCAAATTAATTCTATTTTAAAAATAAATGGATAAAAGTCTACTGAAAAAAACATCGCAGTGACTCCGTACAAACAATAAATAGTTGAAGCCCAAGAAAAGATAATACAGAAGGAAAACGGGTCTGAGCAAAAGACGAAATTGGAAAAGAAAAAAATAACTAAAAAGAAAAAGAAAGAAGGGTGGTCATCGAGCGAAGACGAAGAACAAATTGTGCTTCAAGATGAGAGCGATGATGACAAATACTCAGAAGAGCAAACGAAGAAAAACTATCAGGATGTAGCATGTGCTCTTCAAATGGGGTCACGAGGAATGTAGAAATATTGCTTCTGGAAAAAAATTGTATTTTGTACAGCAAAATCGTTTAGTTTAATGCTCAATAGACTTTCTCTCACGTAAACCGTGCGTTGTTTTATTTGTGTTAGTCCTATTAGGAGACTGTCCTGTTCCTATAAGGAACACAGTAGGTATATAGCAAAAACATTTAACCTAAAGAGACCCGACAACTCATTCATAAAAATCCGAAATCTTGCAAAAATATCAACAAAACGATTGTCCCGCCTCCTTATATTTTTATGAATCGTGTACAAACTTTTGTCAAACTTCGTCCCCACTACTAAATGTAGTATTGCCCGCCCCCGCCTGAACGAAAGCAAGGACAGTTCATAGACGTAGACTTTGAAAATGTGAGTCCATCAGAATAATAATTTCAATAAAGTAAATACGTTTAATTTGAAATTATTGTATTTATTCGAGTGCATTATTTAAAATATATTTATGTTTTATTTATAGTGTGTGGGTTAGATTGAGTTAGTTTGGGTTAGATATGGGTTCTGAAGGTTAGTTACTTATTTTGCAGTGACACGAAATTTTTCCGTGTCCTTGCAAAACCACTGCGATGAAACCAAAGAAGTATTCACTTCAAAAATGATTTAATAGAGGTTGGTAAATGACTGCAAACATATCAGATTATCCATTAATATCACATACATTGGTAAGTATTATAAAATATTAATTAATCACATCACAAAATGGTGCCCACTGTACTACTGTGTTTCATTTACTTTTACTTACTTGTGGAAACTCAGGTTCGGATGATAATAGCTGGAGATTTTGCATACCTCACACCGCAAGACCATCGTTACTTTGATATAAAGTTTATAAAAAATATTTATAGGAAATCACTCACGAAATACATAAAAGCTACACGTCGCGTCGCGTCGCACAAATTCAGGCTTTAAAACGTCCATTTGAAACCAAACAAAACTGGGCGAAGAGTGCTATTTTGCACGTTTTTTAATGAAAATCATTTATTTATTCAAGTCGCGATCAAAAGTTGGACGGCCATCTTGTTACTTTTGACGTCTGTATTATTAGGAATCCCATTCAAAACGGTGTCGAAATATTTGCTAGTGAGCTTTGACATTACACAATTTTGTTAATATTATAGCAACCAGTCATCAAAAATAGTGTCGAAAAGAGCTTCTTTTCGACACAACTTTGCGTATCGAAAAGACTTCTTTATAATACCAAAATAGAAATAGTATATTGTGCAACAAGTGCTGAAAATAAGAATTTTCACACGAATGAGACAGTTTGGTGACACGAGCCGTAAGCGAGTGTCATAAAGTCTCATGAGTGTAAAAAGTCTTTTCAGCACGTGTAGCACACTATACTTTTTCTACGACTGCTACATACAGGGTGCCGCACTGGGAGTGTGGTTGAAAATTACATGTTATATGGGAAACATTTTTATTATTGATTTATCAGAACATTTAATTCCTAATGAAAGAAGCTACGTGAGTAAGAGATTCTCGCTAAACTATAACTAGGGGCACAGTCCTAAAATGGGGCCACCGGAGTGGGGTCCCTATTTTCCAAATATTTTGAAACAGAGGCTCCGAGGGCGAAGCCCTAAAATGGGGCCCCAGGGGGGCGAAACCCTAGAATGGGGCCTATGGTTCGGGAGTCCCATTTTTTACAGATTTAGCAATGGAGCCCCCGGGGGCGAAGCCCTAAAATGGATCCCCAAGTCTTAAAAGGGGGCCTCTGGTATAAGAGTTCCATTTTCTACAGTTTTGCAAGAAGGTGCTCCCGGGGGGTGAAGCCCTATAATTGGGCCCCCTTTTTTAGAGATCTGGTAATGGGACCTTTGAGGGCGAAGCTCTAAAACGGAGACGAAGCCCTTTAATCTAAATACCCGAATAAGCGTGTGAATGTGAAAAGTATACTTTGCACACGCCGTGTGCAAAGTATACTTTTCACACGATGTTTGAAATGTCCAGTTTTCAAGAGTAGTTGTTAGTGCATTTTTGTCTATTTTCAGGGCAGTCGTAGAAAAAAGTATATTCAATTTACATTTGCATAATATACTATTCAGCAGCTAATAATGAAATAAAATTTCCGAAAACTTATTTCCTGAATAATTTCAGATTTGAACACGAAATTTATGAGATACCAAAAATACGCAATTTTATCCCGATTTAAACGTTTTTGTGACACATACATAGGGATTTTCTGCTCTCAATGGTTAAACGAAAAATTAAATCATACCACTGCTAGCCTAAAAATAAATTGTTTATCATTATTTTTGAGACAAATAAAAAGGAACTGAAGCATACAAATTTTATTTAAAAACATACAAATATGACAAATATCTGGTTAATGACATATTCAAAAAGTAGCTTAATAACTATTTTCTTCTATTAAATACCTATTAAAAATATATTTACAGCAGTGCCTTCACTGGTTTTGAAACGTTACCTTTAGTATACTTATCGAATGGGGAAGAGCCGTCGGTCGTCGACCTCCAATGCTCTCAATCTATTGGTGCAGTTACTTTACTACGTGCATACTATAAATATTTTGGGGGTAAAACAAGGCGGAACCAAGGGAAGTGGCATTGCCAGATTGACATGTAAGAACTTCAGAACCGGTTTTTGATGAATCAAAAATGGGGAAAATAAGTATTTAGTGTTATAATTTAATATGAAAAAAGTATGTACAGTAACTCGTAAACTTAAAATTTGGCAACGCTACATCTATCGACCATAGAATGTGCCTCAATGTTGGGGGAAAACAAAGAACCATTTGTCCCGTCTCTTCAGGTTAAATGTCTTTGGTATATAGTATCTGCGTTCTGCATCCACCGCCGCGCCGCGGGGGAGGTGTGCAGTGGCAAACATCGTCGACTTGAGCTTAACATATTTAAAGGCGTGGCTTAAACAGGTTTTTAGACAGCATAAACAGCTCATTAGACAGCTTAGACAGCTTTTTAGACATGTCCGGCGCGCCGAATAAAATGGACATAGTCATTTTTTTTTTAGATCGAACACCCGTACTAAACTCTGGGTTAGACAGTCAATACGAACCTCCATAATCAAATTAAAAACAAACAGTTAACAAAAATCATTTAATTTACGATCAGCTATAATCAAGGAACGACTAACTAATTAACTAA
This sequence comes from Pissodes strobi, assembly GCA_016904865.1. Classification (NCBI taxonomy): domain Eukaryota; kingdom Metazoa; phylum Arthropoda; class Insecta; order Coleoptera; family Curculionidae; genus Pissodes; species Pissodes strobi. The sequence goes on from MU181984.1 coordinate 456,538, forward strand.
CTGAACCATGAAACATTAAAAATAGACTTAGTTATGAATAGTTGTTACATCAATTTATTGATGCTTTGAGATTAAAACTTATTTTTTTTATATGACTGCGACTAATATATAAAACGTCTATTCTCTCTTCCCTGTGCCTAAAGATTAGAATAATTAATTGAAAATAGACTGTAACTGACCAAAAAGTATTTGGAAGTGCATTAAAAATATATGCAATGGTAAAAAGAATTTAAACATGAATAATATCAAGCTTAATAATATAGAAATATCAACTGATGTGGCACTGGCATTTATAACTCCATTCATTGATATATGTAACAGTTGAAGAACTTGGCTAGTAAAATTGTAAATAAAAGTGAAAACATATCACTGGAAAACATAGGCTATCTTCGAATGAAATGGGCATTGTATTTTTTTTTAGATCGAACACCCCTAGTAAAATCTGGATAATTTTTAATAAGGAAGAATCAATCGACGATAATACATTCAAGACGAGCCTTCATAATGAAGTTAAAAATAAACATTTAACAAAAATCATTTACAATCAACCATGAAATATTAAACATTAAATAGACAGATATATAGAAATACCATGTAAACGTACTAAATATGCTTAGCGTTTTACTTCAGGGGGTGAGGGAAACAAATGAAATTTCCGTTACTTTCTCTCTCTCGCACCTATAGGGAAGTTTAGCTTTACTACGTTTCCATGAAGGATTCGAACCGTTCAATACAGTCTGTTCAGACGAAATTTTATCCGATATTAGCCTATTAATTACTATTTAAATACTTCATTGCAATCGGTTAAGACTGAATTTAATCTCATATTAGCTTAAACTTCAATTCACTTTCAGTGAGAAGGAATTAAAATAGAACAAGATGGCATTTTATGCACTTCTTTTTGATTAGTTAGCCAGCACCGATTTTTTGGTACCTATATTGTACTAGTAACATCCTTCTTTAATGTACGAAAGTTTGGTTAGGCCAGATCGTTCGGTTTTCCAGTAATAAAATATAATGTGGTGACAAGTGATGCCTAAAAACGAACCAAATACTAAATTTCCACTCGCAGTTGTTTTTAAGAAAAACATGATTACCGTAAACGTAGCCGAGCGTGATGCGTTACATGACGGCTCAGTTTCATTCACTACCCAGGAACAGTGCGTTGAACACACCTAAAGAAGTTTTCACTTCAAAAACTACAACCTTAGTTAAAAAGACATTTTATGTACCTACCTTCTGTTATCAAATTTACGAGGGTATGTCCGAAAGTTTGCTGACTGCAACTGTTTTATAAGCATTGTCCCATAACATTTATAAATGCAATATATCGCTATTTAAACATGGATAAAGCAGTTATGCTTCAGAAGTACTTTTTAGGGCTTTTTCAATGCATTATACGTGAGGAAATAAACATGAAATAAAAATATATTCACCTCCAACAATCAGATAAACGTTGGGAAGAACGCTTTTGGCCTGCTTCAAGAATCGGGCGTGGCCCTGATGGAAGAGATCGAAGGCCCCATCGGCGTAGACGCGGACAGGCCGGGGGGCTGCCCCCCTGCTCGCCGTCTCGAAGTCAATTTTAACGGAATAGTCCACGTCGTCTCGAATTTTGGCGGGGCCCGGGTCTTCGCTAAAGGGTGCAGCCGTGCAGTTCACCTGCAAAGTTACGTCACATGTCAAAAATGACGAAGAATTTCATGTAGCGTGTGATATATATAACAATTGTATGTATGTACACATAGCTAAAATTTTTGGTGTGCATTTCAAGTGAACAGCAGTTTATAATAATAGACTAATCTGGATGTTAAATAGTAAACGGCAGATCCAAACTAATAAGAAGAAATAGCATTTGCCAGAAAAAGTATTTTCATTCTCTTTACGTTTTTAATGAATCTTCTAGTTGGAACAACATCTATTAGCAATCTAAAATTAGGCCAATATAGAGTGAAAGCACTGAACAAGGCGATACAAATCCAAACATGCATATGCATAGATATCTAAAAAACGCTCTGCTCAGTTCAATTAATTTTTGAGTTATTTAAAGAAAAATTAAATTTCATCTATTAATAAATCAAAATCACATTTTACGATTTCGCATATTGCGAATTCGTAATTAAAATTACGCAGATTGGGCATTCTCTCAGGCGGTCACAGTGAAATACTCTCCGAAAAAGCAAATAAAAAGTGACAGGAAAAATACAACTGAAGGAGAAACGACACAATTTATCGACCATGTGAAGTACCATGTTCAACTACATAAAATACGCGTTTCTACAATAAAAAAGATAGCTATATAGTAGGCATTATAGAAAAAATATATAAACGTGCTTTACTGAAAATTACCTACACGGCCGCACCCTCTTATAAATCCATAGACGCAACACTATTCGAATTTGGCTGAAAAAAACATAAGTTAATCACAATACTCGTTTATTTAGATAACGGTTGCTGTACTCAGCCTAGAGATAATGTATACTCCCATGTTTACGAGTGATAAATAATTATAACAATAAACAAGATACAAAACAGATACATATTTTATTTATTCAAGGTAGCAGGATTTTTCCTTTGCGTTTATCTGAGCATTGTACAGAGTGTCCGGATTGTGTAACGTTGCGGTGAGCTGAAAGTTATTAAAATATATCGAGATTACTTGCCGCAACCTCGATGTTTAAAGTGACTCGAAACCTTCCATAAAATCGACATAGTGCATGTTGCCGAAGGTTCCAAACCCCAACATAGTAAATCGGCATTGCTTGAAAAATTGCCAAATTCTCCGATCCTGGCCCATTTTCCCATCTTTAAATCGTTTTAAATTAAATTTACGCATAAATATGCTTAAAGTAAAATTTTACCTTGAAATTTGTCACAAATCCACCAGAAACTGTCTAATCATCAAAAAAATTATAAACCTTCCGATTCTGATCTATTTTCCAGCTTCAAACCGTTTTCAACGAGATTTTGGAAAATTAAATATATAGATCTACATATTTTATAATGTCAAAACATTAGAAGTCTTATTCGTTCAAATTTTCTATTAGAAATTTCTCAGTTTTTTTCGATCCACGCTACTTTTTCGACACTAGAAAGACCCAAAGTCAAAAAATATACACACGCCCAAAAAATACTAACTAATTTCAATAAATTATTGTCCAGATATGTTTTTGCTATAAACCCTTCTAACATTGACATATAAACGTACCTATTTCATGAAAAAATAACTAAAAAAAATGGACTATACGGAAAATTCTGCATAAAGGTCAATTATCATTATCTCTATAGGTTATAAAAAAAATTAGAAATACAAGGGATGTCCGAAAAGTGCAAAATTTTAATTTTAGCAGTTCAAAAACTACGATGCCAATTCGGTCACAAATAATCTCCACAATAGAGATACCCCGCAAATATACAAAGAAATCATGTACTACAGTAAAACCCTTAATTACGGGCGCCTTTGAATAAATAGGCTGTTGATACTTCTCCGTATTTTAAATAGCATGTTTACAAGGAGCAATAAATATTTATATATTTATAATACAGCGAATTAGTTTGGGTTGGGAAAATTCCAATGGTCTAAAAGGTTAAATAACAATATCAGCAGGTAGTCGGTGGGTTGGGGTACAAACTTAAGGCATTATTAAGCTGCCTCTATAATCTGCCGAATATTTATAAGGGCAATACAACTTCTGGGACAAGAAAACGGTGTTCAATGAAAGACAAAATACATGCTAATATACTATTTATTTAGTTATTCAAATATCAGAAAAATAACGACAAAGATTGATGTCGCTTTTTATTGGCGTTTAATACATTAACAAATGCACAAAATGCCATCAAAATAAAGTGAAAATCTCAAGGCAAACATTTTTTAGGGTAGTAATATTTAAAATACTATAAACGGTATAATTTGTGCCAAAATTAAATAATTTAATGATTTTTAAAAATGCATTCAAAGCATTTACTTTGGCCTTGACGCATAAAAGACTCAGTGGAACCTTATGTTGGTAATGTGTAAATTAATTGTTTATATCTTAGCCTAGGGATAATAATTAGTGACCCCCCCCCCCCTTCTCAGCGGTATCTTTTAATAATTTTAGATTTAATATTGTTTTCTCTGGGTTTGTAGGCATTATATCATTGTAAGAACTCAATGCGTATACTGTTTATGCCGATTACAGTATAAATAAAGCACCAACAAACACAAGGAAATGAGATTAGTAATAATAATAAAACAATCATACAGAAATAGATATGAATGAAAAGATGACTATAATTACGGTGACCGTAATATGTATTTTTTTAGTAGGACAGTTCTTTTTGTCCAAGTACAACTAAATATACTTTTCTTCTAAGATACACAAAACTATGTCCCCCACTTTGTTTGAATGAAGACAAAAATGATAGAAAACTCTTTTTTTGTGCATTGCGTATTTGGATTTTAGCCCACTGTGGAGCCATCGGATCGCCTTCCAAGGAACCAGTAGGCCGGCGGTCGACGTCACAAGTATATTTTACCGAGACGCTTATATCACTATTTCACTCTGTTGCATTACAAGAGGCTATACTAATGAAGAAGAGACAACGATATTTTGTCATAGTTAGTAGCATCTTTTTTGTTTCCGTTTGCCTTTGCAGTGAGTTGCAGGCGCAGTATGAAGGCAAAATCAAGTGTTTCACCGCATATTATTGTGTATTCAATAAAACTGACAGAAAATTGATATGCTAGACTTATCAGAGGAGATTTTTACTATCTTTTTGTTTAAACATTATGGTCACCCTAACTATAATGGCATGGGGTCGAGACAACAATTTTACATTTTCGTTTCTAAAGGCCCATTTGAGGTCGGAAACATAGACATATGCCTATGGTCGGAAGGTTCGTAACTGGTGAGGTTTAGAGTCCGGAGTTCACAGTTAATTTTCTGGCATTTATATACAACAACAAAAAGCTGACAATGACAGTGATCACATGTTAATATACCGATTTTTCATTGATTGGAACAACTTTTGCAAACATCATGAACCTTTCGCCAACTGAGTTTATAAATTGACCTGCCATTGTGAATTTTTCGAGTTTATAACTCCAGTGTAAGTGCTAGATTCTCAAATAGTGTTCTAATTACAAGTTTAATTAATATTAACAGAAACGATAAGACTAAATTCCTTTGTTCGTGCAGTGTTTGAAATGAGGCATGTTCAGCGCATTTTCTCCTGAGTAGTAGGTGAATAAGACTGAGTCGTCACGCTCGGAAATGCGACGCTCATTCGGATAAAGGGAAGCGACTTCAACCGAGTGAGAGAGAGGAACACTCACCGGATCGATTTCAGTTCGCATAACTCTTCGTTCTTACTTTTCTCGAAAATGGCTGCGAGTGGAAATTTTGGATTTGTCACACTTGGGGGCCGCGACCGTAATTTTCTCAAATCTGCTATTTTTCAAAGTTTCACTTTAATATACGATAACTGTCGAATAAATTAAACAATTTTGATGAAATTTTCCAAATACATATTTACCTACTTCTTCACGATCTTCTGGACCCGATTGAAATTGACGAGAATCGAAAATGTAGCGAGGATCGAAACAACTGAGACTAAGTACATTGACAGTTGGATAGCAAATTTCTAAAAGAAAAGCTCTCTAAATGATTCTCCGTTTCGTAAATGTCAGGAAAAAGGACCTTTCAGGTAAAATGTAAAAACATCGATTTCTAGGACAAAAAAATTAAGGCTTTTATTTTTTTCTCTCAAAAAGTATGTTTTTTAGAAACGCCGGTTACTCGATGAGGATCTACGTCAAAAATTGTATAGAGAGACACATTTATACGGAGTCAGGTACTTGAATTTAAACTTTTCGCCATTTCGTGTTTTGATGAGACACGTTACCACTTAATATTTTATTACTGGAAAACCGAACATTCTGGAACAACCAAACTTTCGTACATAACATACAAGAAAAAAAGCGTCGATCTGATTGGCAATGCAGAATTGGTGATTTTTTTCAATTTCCATTCGAAAAATCTGCTTTAAGCGTACGTGCCAGCCAACGCATAGCTATTTTCAGGAAAACAATTACAGCCTCGTATGCCTCGTGGTATCTGCTATAAAAAAAGTTCTATATCAATTTTCCTTACGGCATCAGAAAATCGAGGTTAAATTGAAACGTGCAGAAAAATGCAAAAGTTTTTAATATTTCGCAAAAGTCTCCAAATTTTCATGCCTTATGGGAAATTTTCCAATATTTTGATGTAGGACAATAAATTTAATTAGCTCTAATCTTATTGAAAACAGGTTCAGGACCGGAAAATGTGGACACTTTTTGGTAAACATAGACAGTTTCTGGTAAATTTTATGGCAGAAGAAAAATTTTACTTTTAGTATACCGATGTGCATAGTTTTTGTGGCAAGTAAATTTATTTGCCTCACAACGACTTGAAGATGGGAAAATAGGCCAGAATCGCGATAAGCAGCGGTTTTTGCAAATTTAATAGGATATTTCAAGGTAAAATTTTAATTTAAACATCAAAGCTGTGGCAAATAACTTCAAAATATACAACACAAAGTTTTCACTTCAATACAGCTTTTTACTGCACTAATTTTATTTACCCACTCTTAACCCACCTCATCTGAGGCCACCTTAAAGTAGTTTAAATAGTAGTTCACCTTTTATAAATAGAAACATTTTCCCAGTATTAATTTCATGTTCAATCCATCATGAAGTAACCTCCTGGCTTAGGTCGTCAGCATTAAATTACAAAAGTCATTGTCGAATGGGATACCTATTAAGCGATATTAAATTCAAATTAGGGGGACGATTCTTTAATAAACCGTTCGGCGGACCACATGGTAGTTTGCTCAACAAAATTGCAATATTATTCTAATTTTTAAATAAATATTATGTCGGCAGATTCGATAAATATGTAAACTGATACGTATTTTATTGCACGTTCTACTATGTCTGCTTATCATAATTTTATTTGTAAAAACACTTTACAGGTAGGAAATCTACCTATAGTACTCAATTTCTTGAAAAGGTTGCACTTTAGATTGGAGCAAACAGTTATTTAAAAATGATAAAATTTGAGTGGCAATACATTTTATCTTCTATTTACATACTTAGTATACAGGGTGTGTTTCTTCAAGTCATTTTATGAAGAAAAATTCGTATCAACATAATATATGTTTATATGAACTTTTCTACAGGAATCACACCCTGCAATATTAGCACGTCATTAAGGAATACCCTGATTACCCTGCCCTGTAAATACTGCATATATGTGATTATGTCTATACCTAGTACATACTCATTCGGTCAAATTAGAAGTATCAATTAAATATTATTTGCTAGGTATTGAATGATTCTAATTTAGACAAACCTTGAAACGGCATTACAGTGAAGCCTAAAACAAGAGCAAAACGAAATTTGCTGCCTGGAGAATCCAAACTGGTCTATTTTTAACCGAGGTTCGACACTGAAATTTGCCACCATCTTATTGCCTCAAAGCTAATTAGATTTAGGTTACAATAAAAAGGTATTTCCATAAAAAAAAATGTTATTAGGCTCTATTATAGAAAAATTAATCATGCTTTATTCAGAATAAAGTAAAGATTTTCCCATTTCCGCGTACTTAACGTCATAAAAACATTCGGAGGTAGAGAAAAGTATAATTAGTAGCAATTACGATGGTCAACTAAAATAAATGACCTTCACATTTTAATTGCCAAAAAAAATCAAGGTAAATGAGTTCAATTACTAGATCGCACGTCGACCTACATATAACTCATTAGGAATTAATTAGGGAAAAATGAAATTTTTTCTAGTTGACAAAAACTTTTTAAATTCAACCACTCGATTGTTAATTCATGCGAGCATCAGTTTAGTAAAATATTCAATATTTTCTCATCGATTTTCCCCAATTTTCAGGGACACATCAATCAAATATATATTTTATTTCTGTTATCTAGATTTCACTTACCTACTACCTACTTTCCTAATTGGATACAATCGAGTTACATCTAATCATTTATCTTATTAGGTAATGGGAATGGCCACATTATTGTTACAAAGACAAAAAAAAAACATGCCTTATAATATGGGAAATAGTTCGTCTACTATGGGCATATGAAGTGCTTTTCCGGAAGTCATACATTAGTATCATGCCATAATTAATGAGGAGAAAAATCACAAATCCATGTAATGACCTGACCTCAAAATGGAGATAAAAACTATTATTACTTTCGCAAACTTAAAATTGTTAACTTCAATGTGCACTAATTTAGCTAATCAACTTGCTAGAATTCAAATGTTAAAAACAAGGCTCAAAGGGGTCAAAAATAATCAAGCTCAGATTGCTTGAATATTAAACAGATTATAATTAGTCATCAAGAGTATGTGATTTAAATAAAAATAAAAAAAAAACATGGGGGGGAATCTGGGAATGTGATAAGAAAAAAAATCCCATGAATTCTCACACTCTATAAATGTCATTATGTGATACAATTTATTAACTGATAATTTTTGGCAAAGATGATTTTATCTACAGAAATTTTACAGGAAATAAGATGAACCACAAATCAAATACATGGAAAAATGTTTATTGTTAAATTGTACGATAAGCAGGCTGGTTTAAATATCAAAAAAATTGGGGGCGTTAATACATAGGAATACGAGGGAGAGTTATACTTAGATCTTTGTATCACAATATCAAAACATGACTCGTAAACATGGGGATAACAATTTCAATAGGCAATAGATCACATGTTTTTTTACTTACCTATTTGAGCTTCAATTAAAAAGAACAGCACTGAAAACACACATTAATTTTCCCTATTGTACAACACAACAAACAAGACCTATTTAAAAGGTTGTAATAATATGGTACAGTAAATATTTCATCACTACAGTCATTAATAAATATAAATTAATATAAACTCAATGCTGACCACTGTCCAAAAATAAATTATTATTCTTGGTTTGATGAAATTGGATATGTATGTAATCTAGAGAATACTAAACCAATTGAGGTGTTGGTATTCGGCAGGATAGTTTAGTCTTATGCTGAACTCAAAGCAGGGTTTCCGTCAATACAACTAACTGATTTTTTTCTGAGCACTAAACCAAATAAAGTGTTCTAGAGCTGACTATTGACAGCTGATTTATCAACAATTCCTGTGTTAATAGCTAATATAGCAAATTATACCTAAACTGACTAAAATAATTATTGACAAACATAATCAAAAAAGAACCTCAGTCCTTTAGAATTAGAATTTAGAAGATTATGTAGTTTAATCTTCGGAAATAGGCTTTTGAAATCTAAATATTTAATCAGCTCTTTTCATTAGCTGTATTTATGGACAAACGCACGAACGAATAAATGTATGAAAATGGAAGTAATGAAAACCTCATAAAATAAGAAAAATATGGTGTTTTAAAAATCCTCCTAACAGGCTGTTCTACTGGGTCCTTTCTTAATCAAGAATTGCCGAGGACATTAGTACGAGTCAACTTCAAGTGATTGGAATGTAATGGTAATGCAAATCCTGAAGTTGTTGTGTTAAAATCCTCAGATAAGGCATGAGCAAAATAGATTCTATTTTTTGATAAAACTCAAACTAACAAAAAGTATAGACTTACCGCCGTGATGGGTTGTATATACTGGGGAATTAAGAGGGGAGGAACTGCGGTGTCAGCTTCCGAATGACTACGAGTCCTTTTTCTTGACATTGTGTGGCCGTTTCTCAACTCAGTTTTTGAGTTCGACTGTATATCTGCAAGCCAAAACATATGTTTTATTAGAGTTTTGCCCTGCTATTAGCTTTTATGATGTAACCTCCTTGTAACCTAATTATTTCAGAAAGTATGTTGTTTTATGTTGCGTTGAATGAGCATAATATAAACGTAAAAGCATTTGGCTTATTATCCACTTACCTAACATTGAAAATGTTTTATCTAAACTACTAGCGGAAATTGTAAGTAAAATAGTCCGGATATTCTACGTCACAAAAAATAATGTTATAATCTCGGCAATTATCACAGCCACGAGCACAAATCAATCACCAAATTTCTAAACGACGTTGCTTATTTACGAGCGATTTTGGTCAATATTTTAAAGGAAGCAACTTTCTCTATAAACCATTTCAAACTACTACAGAGAAGTGTACTATTTTGCTTCCACTTTGAAGGTTTCTCAATATAAAATGTAAATGTCACTATGACACTAATGACAGCAAGTAACTACGAACTGACAGTAGTAGATTATGCCGCGACCAGCGGCGGAGTATAAATTTAACCATCAAAAAGCAAAGCTTTTACATATTTATCTCACGTTAAATCAATTGTCTACCCGGAGTATTACGTGTCTATATTTATTTCGTAGTTGCGGTTCATTTTATACACTGCTAATCCTAATACATCTAAATAAAATGACAATATTTACAAAAATCGCTTGTCGCTAAATATAAATGTGATGCGACTCTGACTGAAAACTTATTCTATTGATCAGCGGCGTTGCCAGTACTAGGTATTTGTCAGAATCTAAATTTTAATAATCTAAAGATTTGTGAACCTCCTGGAATTATATTCAAAGCATTAATGCATATATACTTAATAATCATATCATAAAGTCATAATGGAATGGAAACATGATGATAGCTCCTTGGCTTAAAAAATATAGTTAAATAAGTATTTAATTAGAGAAGTTTTGTATCAGTCTAGCACTTTATCCACTCCAATTCGAAGTTGAATAATAATTTGTTGACGTTGGCCGAAGGTAAACATTAGAACAATATTTCAGGCTGGTGTTAAAACTGAAAATACGTTATTTATGTAATGTACCGAGAGAAAGCGAAAAACATACCTATATAAGGCCCCAAAAATATGTAAGGAATACAGAGCCTTGTTTAATTTTTCCCATCTAGTACTATTGTTTATTAATATTAATACCGAGTTGGCAATACCGCAGAATATTTACCTTGGAAAAATAACTGTACATACAGGGCTGCTATTTGCAGTACAATTGTACTAAATTTCGTTGACTACATCCACGTTTAGTACGCTAGTTAGTTAGCATTGACATCGCTAGTAGATGCTAAAAATTTAGCGCAAAGAAAATAAATTCATTACTTTGGACTGTTATGTTTGAATTCTGTATTTTGTCAACTTCTAAAAGGATGCTAATAGCGATGCACTGGTTGATTTAGATTGTCCTAATGGCTCACATTCTCTATCTTTATCACTTAAACTTTGTTGCTTTAGGTACGATAAAGATCTACGTTGTATTTAACTGCATTTTTAGCATTTGATATGAATAAGGAGGATTTTATTATTAAATATTCGCTCCTCTTCATTTTGTTTATTTTTCAAGTTAATTTAATTTTCGAAGGTATGAACTGGACCTAATTCTAAATCCTAAATTATTGATTCATATTAAATTGAGATATATAGTAAGACCATTGGATAAGGAGAAATATACAATGGCATTGTGAACTACTAAAATGCATAAATTACTAAATAAATATCACCCTGTCCCAAGTTTGAACTTGAATCTTACACATGCAACGATCAGCACTTTTTATGATATAAATACGCTCGCGAACTATCAGTTCGGCAGACTTTTGTCTCTCGCCTAAAGCCAGCTCCTAGGCTCTCCACATGGCCGCTTGAGGTTCTAATCTATCTTTTTCTCCTCACCCAAACCTGGGCTTGCCTCGATCATATGGTCGCGAAGCCTGGAGATTTCATAACCTCAGTAATAAAAGTCAAATCTATGATACACTTCTCAAAGTTCTGAGAAAGACAATATTCTAAGTAGAATCTGTCAAGTAGTTAAATGTGCAGTGTCATATTCGTATGATCTTACTATCAAACCAACCTTAAATAAAACATAACACAAACTCTTAGTTATAAAACTGACTAAAGACATATAAACAATTCAAAAATATATTTAAAATCGAGAAAGCATGCGCACCTTAGTTATCAAGTATAATATAATCTTATTAAGCTTCTGACCAATGGACATTGTTAATGTTTTATCGTTAAGTCTTTGACCAATAGACGTTGTTATTGTGTTTAAATGAAGTGCTTTCTTTATCATCTCTTTTCACTTGACCTAGATCGATCCCGAATCTGAGCTATATTCCTGCACGCTAAATAAGGCATCGTATCGCGGATAAAACCCATCCCGACAGTATGATGGATGTAATGCCCTACAAAATGTTTTTAACATTAGCTTCTTTTTATGGCAATGGCACACACACTCAAGGGAGATCCTATGGCGCTCGACGAGCGGAGTGTGTGCGAAGATGTTGATTGACACGGTTCTTGATACTTGTAGGTTGTAATTAGGGGGAAACAGATGCCCTTGGAGTGAGTTCCACAGTGATGTAGTGCGCAAGACCAAACTTGTTGTAAAGCGATGTTCTAGGTGTCTCCAGTTGTACGACGAACTGATGCGTACCTGCCGTCTGTCGTGACTGTCTGACAGGAGTTGACAGGGGTGGGCCAAATCCTAGGAACATCTGCTGTAAAAGTATGTGTAAAACAGGGACATCTCGGTCACATATCTGCGGTGTTCCAGACTATCCAGATTCCGGGTCAACTACGGGTCGCCGACGAGACGCACAGCTCTCTTCTGAATGGAATCCAGCAGCTTTAGGGTGTGCTTTGGTGCGGTACCCCAGATGTGTGAGCAATATTCTTGCGTTTTGTAGAGAAGAGTAGCTGCTGCGATGTATACAGTTTTTTGTTGCGAAATAGCGACCAAGCTTCTGGGAGGCTGATTTTGCGATGTTGGTCATGCCAGGACATATTGCTGTTGACCGAGACACCCAGCAGTCCGATTGACGAGGATGAAGGAATGATCTATCCTGCCATAATGATGTCAGGGCCCGCCGCGCCGTATATGGTTCTCTTAGTAAGCGTGGCTGCTTAGGTCTTTGCTGCATTAAACTGGACCAAATTTCTGTCGCCCCAAGTTTGAATTTTCTCCAGGTCTTTAATAATTGCTGTAATCTGCTCCTGTGTGCGGTGATAAGTCTCAGTCGCTGGTAAAGGGTTTTCTGGTCTAAATCGGGAGACAGGATTATTCGTTTCGGTCAGCAGGTCATTAATATAGATGAGGAACAGAGTTGGTGAAAGTATTGCGCCCTGAGGCACGCCCGCGTTAATGGTGAATGTGTCTGATGTGTCCCAACTGCAACGTGCAAAGATCGGCTCTTAAGGAAACTGGCAAGCCAGTTGCAGAGAGAGGCTGGCAGTTTGTTGAGCAATTCGTCATGCCAAAACTAATGTCGAATGCCTTCGAAATATCCAACGCAGTCGCTCGAGATTATCCGTAGTTCTCCATATAGGAGTGACATATTTCCTGTCGATCTCTTTTTGCGAAAGCTGTATTGATTATCGATTATCGCTGACTATTCTGTTGTTTTCGAGATACTTGAGTTTGAGTAGCTGTTGATTCCATGACTTTGGAGATTATGGAAAGCAAGGCAATTGAGCGATACTTTGAGCGAGCCTTGGTTACATTTAGTACAATGCCAGCTATTTCAGTACATCAACAGGCATTGCATTACATTATATAGTCATGGGCTATTAGTTAACAGTGACGTCATCTTGCGCCTTTTCTTTTATTATTTCCTAGCTATAAGTACTCTTTGCTATAGTACCTACTTATAGTTAATATATTTTGGTGGGCAATACCAAATGATCCTCGTTTTTCACTTATATATCAACGTTTTTTTTTACCATTTTGACATAGCTAATTACTGGAAGAGAGGTGGAGCCCACGTCTCATGACTCATGAACTCGATAAAAAGAGAATGTAAACTCGTGACGTAAAATCATGCCACTACTACTGACGTCACATGGACTCGCGCGTTATTGATCATGCGATTCTATATAGGTTCATAGTTCAAAAATTATGTTTATTATATATTTTCACATCGTTCGGATAATCAAAGAGCATATTGATGCGACCCACACCGGTCAAAATATCGAAAATATAACTGGGAAGGCAAAAATGGACATCTCTGAAAAAAGCTTACTGAGTATAATAAGAAAGTAAACACTTGTTTTATATATATTTGGTAAACACTTAATATAATATTATTGAACTGACAAACGATTGTAGAATAATATTATCATCGCATCTCGTGCGCGCCGTGGGTTATTGGTTGAAATGAGTCGGCAGCTATGGAACTGACCAATAAGAAAAGCCTAGGTGCGTAATATGCATAGGCATACGGAGTATGTAGCCGAAACGTGAAGTTTCACATTTTTTAATATCTAAAACTGAATCTTTTGGAGTGTTGCCAATTCCATACAAATATAAACTGTTCACAAGAAAACTTGAACAAAAGTGACGCAATTTTTTGAACATAATATTATTGAGTTAAATTTGCTTCTGAACCGTGATGTACAGTTTTCTGCAAAACGATGATAATATTTTTGTACTAAAAACGGAAAAATGTTGAATGCGCCGAAAAAAAAAATAAAAATTCGTCTGTGACACTGTTCCTGCTCCATTAGCTCGCCTATCCGACGTTATTCGAAATAATAAATCTTGAGATATAAAACATTTTGAGTTCTTGCCGATCCATGTATAAAATACGTATTTTGGTCTGGGTAATCTGAGGTTGCAGATAAAGTAATAATGTATGGGTGATATGCATGATACACGTTGTATCATGGGTGATATGGATACATACATATACAGAAGTATATGGATATTCCAATCTTTACCCATACTTCCTGTTCTTCTTATCATGCCCTCTCCTTCCTAAAGGTTGGCGATCCAAATTGCATTTGCAGTCTTGGAAAGCACCTTCTCCTCAAATACTATATCCTTTAGCCTTGAGCTCTGGCGTCTTCCCCTTCTCCAAGGGGTTCAGAGAATGGAATTTAAGTCAATTATTTTATTTCTAAATAGGAAAATCATAGGGAAACATCAGTTTTTCAAGACGGAAATAATTTTATTAAAACAAAAAACAAATTGTAGTCCTATTAGTACCTACTTATACAAACCAAAATAATACTTATGCAGGTGCGTAATAATGGATACGAGATTATGCATGAGCATGAAAAAAATTGATGCTTACTGATAACCTAACCTTTACTAGGAGGGCTTCGGGTAAGGCAATAATTAACTTATGGAGTGCCGCATGCGATAATGGTTCTAATTGAAGCTATAATCGCAAGAATATTGTCTAAACGAAGTTTTGATTTGAGTAATTTTGAAACTAAAACAATAAAAATGTAAATCTAAATTTCCTTTTTACAATTTATTAAAATGGGGATTAGGCCACGTTGCAATAAGTATCGTAAATCTTAGGCCAAAAGCTACGCTACATAATCATATGTCATACAAAAGAGAAAAAAAACAAAAGAGAAACAGGACCGAACTCAGCTCCTATTAAATTGTTATAAGAATATTAAACTCCATGGCATCCTATCACTATATACAATTGCATCTTCGAACTCCAAGTAATACATGAACATGAATAATTGATATATAAAAAGGTTTTACAGGATACGTCAAAGCAAATCTCTTCAATCTTATTCAATAAATACCATTAATGGCTGTAATTTTTTATAATTCATGAAATATATTGATTATGAAGTATATATCCCATCAGAGCTTGTCTATTATGAATTATTTATTTTAATGAATTACTGAAAGACGTTGATGGGCAAACAGGGTTAGGCACAACTTCATCATAATGCTTAATTAAAAATCTGGGTATAGAGCTCTATTTTTGCGTATTGTAGGGGAAAACGGGGCATGTTGTCGCAGAGGTAAGTCGCTGCTCCGGTTATTTTTTTAATATTACGTCCGGCAACGCTGCAACCTCAGGCTACCCAAACCTGGATACCGAATGCCACCTTGTATGATAGAAGCCACTGTTCCCTGACCCTCTGAAAAATCAGTAGATTTCCTGAAAATTTATTTATCAACTTTATTGACTTCATATCAAGCTAAAAAGTATACCTGACTAATCACGTCATAATTATATAATTTGCTCTTGGGTCTGGTGACTGGTGATAACAGGAATTTTTCCCTTTAATAAAGGTATATTTCCAGAAGAAGAATATTTGCCATCTTATTTGACAAATCGTCCATATATAGAGGGTAATTTAAACGAAAAGAAAATGAGGAGTTCAGAACAGAAAGTTTAGATCAATGTCAGGATTCTCACGAAGACTGTCCAACTGAAACTTCAGGAAACTCTCAAAAATGTATCGAGACTGAACATAAACCAGGCACTTCGCGCGATGGTCTAGAAGGACGTTGCTCAAAAACTTTGAAAGATTTACCTGGAGGCTTGGAAGTCACTCCTGAAAAACTATGAACTGGTGCTTTTTGCAAAAGCGGTCCCAAGAAAAGAATATCAAAACCAGGCAGCAATATTGACATACAATTCTATAAAAAAAAGCCTTAGAGAAGAACAGAATAAGAAGATCCAATCGAGAAAAAAAAAGCGTTTGAAGATGATAAGGATAACAGAAAGAAAAGTTTACTGAATAACGGAAGTAAACCTACAACAACGAAAGGAAAATGTTTTGATACATACAAATATAGTAGACCTGGATAAGATGTGTGTCCTGCCACAAGTGGAAACACTATGGATGTGTTCGGGAAGATAATAAGCCTATTTTTTATATATATTCATTGTCTGAGAGGCTGATAATACTTTAATGAAGACGCGCTGGGGGTAAAAATTCAAGATCGTGACACACGAGCACGAGCTAGCGAATCGAAAATTATTATTAAGCACCTTCACCAATCTGTCAAGAAATAATTGTATTTAAGCATAAGATGTATCACTTCAAATATACGCACAAAGCGCCCCCAATCTTTTTATAAATATTTTATTTCCCTTATTTACATAAAAATAAAACTTGATCCTTAGAATTGCTTTATGCGGCAATTTGCCTCAAAGCACCTTGCATCGCATTCCAATTTTCTGCAGGCAAGCATGTCAAAGCATACAAATTAAATACTTAAAGGTGCTACTAAGGAGATTAGCCCCGGTCTTCCCTACAACAGACATTCTAGCTCTGACGCGCATTAATAATTAAAGAAAAGAAGCACTCTTTAGAATCTTCGAGATTTCTTCCTTATTCGATACTGTTTCAAAACGGTAACTCGGTGTCTTTTAAGGTATGGATATTTATTTCCTTTAAACCGAATAACGCTCAAGCTCAAAGGAATAGAATAATTAGTAACTGTTAGTAAATCATCACATATTCACTGTCACCACTTAATGTGGTCTTCGAAACACTCCTCCAAAAAGCATAGCGTTCTGCAATTTGTCGTAAACGAAGTAAATAAACGGATGATTGCAAGTGAATTGGGCAGGCTCCGCTGGTCGGCTCGATCTGAAGCTGAACAGTACCGTGGCCGCAGCTGCTTTCGTACCTTCTTCGTTCACTTGTATTTTGGCTTTATGTAAAGCCTTTCCGACGCTTGCGTTTCCGTCTTCTAGTAGGGCTGAAAGATTGGCTGTTGGTTCGAATAGGTCACCTATACCCATCTGATCTAAAACCTGGAAGTAAAGAGGTCTAATCGTTAGTTTTTGTAATGGATGGTTATTTAATTTTTATGTAACGAATCTATATTAATCACAATTTACGCACTCACAACATTAAAAACGCATCGCATCTCAGATTTTTTTTTAAGTCGTTTGTGAATATTTTCATATTTTTAATTGTAGAGGCTATCCCAATTTTTTTACAAATCTGGCTTAAAAATTGGAGATTCGAGCCTCATCAGTTAATCATGATTTATATAACCTTAAAAATGCAAAATGGGATCAAAATTTTTCAAAAAACACAGCTCTTGAGGGTCCGAAAGTATCGGAACCGAATTCCTAAAAATTATATTGACCACGCCTACACGAAGATCAAGGAAGAGTATTTATACAGTCACGTAAGCTACGTACGAAAGCCATTAAGGCTAGACTGGAGCCAAATCAGGCTCGGCAAGCTCTTTGGTGGAACGAGAACCCTTTTTTGGACTGGCTGCATGCACTAATGTGTATTGAGCGCGCCTCGTAGCATCAGTAGTATTAAAATATTATGCGTGTATGTTGTGTTGCCTATACGTCCACGGTAAATAAGACTATTACCGGGAGTGCTCAACAAATTATATTACAAACTTTGTATGCAAATGAGTCTTCTGAATAATGCAATGTCCAACCAGGACAGAGGAAAGCTAAGGAATTCATTAAGTGTTCCTCAGCAAAGCTCACAGCCGACTTACTAAGCCAGAATAGAAGTGCTGTCAGAGTGATGGTAGGCTTTTTCACCGACCTTTGTTGACTGAAAATACACGTAAGTGGGTCCGCCAAAAAGAAGAAGAGAAAACTGCAACCCACGTTCTCTGCTACTGTGAAGGCATCGTGAGGACTATTTGTAAACAAGTGGACGAAGACAATCCAGTAGGTACATACTGGGAGTTTTCCAGAACAGGTCTGTCTACGACTGAAACTTGCAAGATTTATTAGAGCTTTCCCTGCTTTTAGAGCAATGGCTATGGAGTAAAATAAGAGACACAAAACTAGATGAGGTGCTCTAAAAACAGAGAAAGTCTACAATAGGTCTTAGAAGTCGCAGTGGTGGACTCCCAAGGAAGTCTAATCTAGTCTAATCTATAGCTCTTATCCATTATAATAGAAATCAAAAATTGTTTTTTTAACGCCGAACTTGACTTCATATTTCAGATCGATTGATGATAATTTGAAACATAAAGTAGACGTGAAGCGCGTGAAGCGTAAGGAATGTCATAAGCATGTGCGAATTTTGTTTCTTTTAAAAGCATTCTGTGAAAATCACGATGTAAATCATACATGTAGGGTAAGTACCCTCTTTCAGAAATGTATTTTGTTAGAACAAGCTTGGAACTAGAACCTTTTTAGACCAGTAACTTTCTAACCATATGATTCGCATATGCATATCTTTGGTTGAAGTAAATGAAGTGTGTAAATGTGTTAATGTGATAATTAATGACCAAAGAACAGTCAAAAGAGTAAAGAATTAGGGCAATAGCCCCCTCCAGAAAGCTAGATGATTATTATATTCCTACCTTTTTTATTAAAGGTATCCTTATTGTCTTTTAGTTTGGCACGGTTGTAAAATAAAATATTATTCTTGCCTTTTTTAACCTTATTATTTTGACTTGCTTGATTTTCTTTAATTTGGGACAAAACTCTTAATAGTATACCTTTCTTAATTTTATACCCATTAATTATAGGAACTATAGCAAGGCAATTTGATTAATTAAAATCAATATGTTCATATGTTACCAATTTTTCTTCTTATATTTAAGTTTGCCTAGGTAAGCCGCACAATGCCAAACGAAATTGTGCTTTATTTCGGAGGTGGCCTAAAATCTAATTGGCAAACTTATGTTTGCTAAACACATGCTAACGAACGTCCGAAATAATCAGGCTTTGTCCGTCATGTTGCTGGTCATAGCCCGAAACAATTATGGTAAATTTTGGTTAGCTTGGTTGGTGTTGGGTTTAGAACCGTACCTAACCCAAACTTACCAAAATTGATTCTATTTCTTTCGGGCCATGACCAGTAGATTCGGATGACCACTCTTCTGGTTTTTACGATAACACGAGTTGATAAAAAAAATTATGTGCCTCACCTTTATAAGCACACAACTGAAATGAAAGTTCTGAAAGGGATGCTAGGAATTGACTTTATTTATTTAGGTTTCTTTTCCTCAACTGATGCTCCCGGTTTCGACACTTTTTTTAGTTTTATTTTTGCTTTTTTCAATTTTTTTCAAAATTTTGATAAAAACGCACATGTGAAAATGGGAAATCTTATTGCCAAAAGCAAAAGACGGTGGGCAGCTCCCAAATCATGCCTAAAAACGTGTCAAATCCCAAATTTTTAGTTTCTACTATTTCGCATTTACATTTGGAAAACCTACAATTTTTGAACTACACAACAGACAAACCCCAAAATAGTAAACAATTTCCGACCTTGCCTAAAACGTTACGGCCTAGGTAGACCCCACTACGTAGGCAAACATCTATGAAACAGTGTCGAACTATGGCAGTACGTAAAAAATACATTTACCAATCACCATGGCTAAAACACACTCTTTTTAGTATCTACGATTTAACAACCGACTGGGTTACTTAAAGGTTATTATAACTACAAGGATATGAAGGACAGGAAGGTATACGCAATCTGATGTACTTATATAGCAAGCAATAAATCCAGTGTCTCAAGCGCAACAACTCCTTTGGAGAAAACGCTCGGACATGTAAACTAACTGTAGCCTAAAACCAATGGCGTAGCCAGGGTGGGCCATTTCCCCTTTAGAGTTGCCTACGCCACTGCATCGAGCCTAGACGCATATACAAGGGGTGTTTTACATACAGTTTTAATTTGTAATATGTGAAAGACGATAATTTTGATCAAATGGTGGATGCCATATACACCAATTTCCATCAGTTGTACCCATGATCTTTATCTAAAACCTCAACCTCCCCCCTCCCCCCCGCCTCCCTAAATTTACTACTGCGCCCTTTTAATTCACCTGCCGGCTACGCCACTGGTTAAAAAGTATATAATAATAAATATATCTGATTATATCTTTACAGGTGTTACCCATTAAATAAAATTCATTTCAGACATTTACTACTACTCATGCCTTATTAAATTTCTCAGCACTTTCACATATTCCGGTTTTGTTGGAAAGCTTCAAGAAAAAATCTGACGAGACAAGATCCGGAAATCTAGCTGTCCATACCAGTGTTACCCATATTGCAATCATATATGGAAATCTTTGATCGTTTTCCATGAAGAGGAGTAGCATATGAACCAAATAGTTTAATTGATAGACCGAGTTTGGGGCATGGGGATGTCAAAATATCCAAATTCAGATCAAGCTTTTGAACCAGTGTCAAATATCTTTCCATCGAGTTTATTTTGTAATAAATATTGACAATTCAGTTTTTAGTCTGGGTTAAAATGTTCAAAATAGCACGAGTGTTACAATAATTTGTTATATATAGTGGAAAAAAAGTTGTTATTAAAAAAATGTTAAACCATGACGTAATTGGTAACGTCACGTGCTGGCACAAAATATGCTTCAATAACTTAAATTAATCTACGTATCGGTGCGTTTTGTTTTTGAAAAAGAAGTTGTGCTGGAGACTGCATATAAAACTGGAAAAGAGGAATGAGCGATCGAGTAGAAAATGAGAAACTCGCTATAGTTATATCAGTATTCTGTATTTGCCTACTTAAATTAGTCAGTTCTTATCATCTTTAACAATATTAGTTCGGGTATCCTATAATTTAATCATTTCTCGAAATTATGAGACTGAGAGGTTAGTCTAAGAGGGTTTTCTGAACACCCCAGTAAACAATACAGTGTTAGTTTTTCCATTAAAGACGAAATAAACGAAAGGTTTATCGCATCTGAAGCGCACTAGGTCTTCGTCATCGCTCATCCTCCACGTCAAAAAGGCAGTGGCGGCTGCGGCGTGGGCGCCGTTCTCGTTAATTTCGATCTTGGCCTTGTGGACCCCTTCACCAACTGACACCTTTTCGTCGGTCAGGGTGTGAAAGTTTGCGTTCTCTTTGAAAAGGTTGCCAACACCAAGCGATTCAAGGACCTACCGTGCAAAAATTTACGTGTTAGTGCCAGATTATATACAAGAAAGTACTGAATATATACAGGGCGCTAATACAACAGCAGGCCGATATGTATAGACAAATCAATTTATGTAAGATATAGAAACTAGCGGATTAATGATTTTGATTTTAAATACTAATTTCTGGACTTTAGAGTCTTATAGAACTCATGTACAACAGCGTGCCGAAATATGTGTTCGCCTTAAAGTTGTGCATTGGCGCTCTATATTCAGTACTTTATTTTATGGTTATATACATGTACTACAATATGGGTTTGCTGCACAAAGGGAAACTTCAATACAAATATAGCTCTCGTTAGTTATTGTACATATTATATAGTATTTTAATACCCATTTGGAATAACTCCATTCTTATTTATCAATCATTAATAAGGTGAAATAAAAAATTACCAACAAAAATGAACGTCGATTATACATACATTCCGATGAATCCAAAAAACTTATGCTTAATGTATTATTTTCAAAATGATTTAGAATCTCGATTTAAGGCAATTCAAAAAGCTCCGAAGCCCTAAAAATTCCGCAAAGCACATTAAACACCTAAAAAGATCTAAACAGAGGAACCGATTTCGAATTTAGGAGGAATATAAGCGGAAATAACGTTCCCCGGAGCAAAACTCGAATTACGAAAAATGATCTGCATTCTTTAAGGGAATTAATTTACAAAATGTGTGCCCGAAAGGAACATCTTAACTATTTATTATCAAAATGTGAGAGGTTTACGAACCAAACTGAGTGTGCTGCAGCGTGCTATACCCGTTTCTACCTCTGATGTAATTGTCCTCACAGAAACGGGGCTGAACAAGGACTTTCACAATGCTGAACTCAGTTTTAATAACCATAAAGTGTACCGTAGAAATAGATGCCCCGTCATTACCGGCCTTACCTGAGGGGGTGGTGTACTTATTGCGGTGAACAATGAAATCAACAGTAAATGTGTTGACATAGATGTGGGCTGTGAAGCAGTTTCTGTTATCCTGAAGATTAGTAAGCGTGCAGCGCATTTTCCTCCAATCTCTCGTGTTGACGTCTATACCACCTACTGCTATTACCTAGATTCAATTTCCGAACTCTATCCTAATGCAGATCTGTGTGTTGTGGGGGACTTTAACATACCTCATGTGGCGTGGTTCACCGGAGGCCTTGGTTAATTTTGCACACCCGCTATACACGGTCCCTTAAGTGAGAGAGACACCATACTTCAAGTATCCAACCTGTGTTCATATTATAATTTTTTCCGAGTAATACCATTCCCAATGCAAGGAACTCCATTCTGGATCTGGTACTCTCAAACTTGGATAGTACATCTGTATCTAGGTCTAAAGACATCTCAGAGGATCCCTATCATCCATCCCTGGAAATACGTATCCCCCTGGTCTTCACGAGACCGGTTGTTATTAAGATTTTAAGAATGCAGACTTCCAATCCGTTATTAATTATCTTAATTGGGTCCTGTGGGATGACCTTTTAAATGGTCTAACACTGGACAATATGCTCAACGATTTTTATGAAACATTATACACAGTAATTGATTTGTGGGTACCTGTAAAAAAATTACCTACATTTAAATTCCCCCGTTGGTTTTCCCCTCAACTTCGTCAACTAACAACACTCAAAAAAGCCGCTCATAGAAGATTCAAAGGCTCTAATTCTCAAAATGACTACAATTACTTTTCTCAGTTAAGAGCGCGATGTAAAACA
>MU181984.1:484919-520147 GCA_016904865.1 Pissodes strobi
AAAATGACTACAATTACTTTTCTCAGTTAAGAGCGCGATGTAAAACATTCTCTAGATCCTGCTATTCTGAATTTGTTTTTGACACGGAGCTCTGTTTGCTTGACGATGTCAGGGGTTTCTGGAATTTCTTCAATGCAATGAAAAAGGACCCCGGGCTACCTAGGGAGATGTTCTTGAATGTGGAAAACTCAAGCTCAGGTCCTGATGTGGCAAATCTTTTTGCCTCTTACTTTTCCAGTGTATTATCAACCAAATCTAATCCTAATTTTGCTTTGGACCAGGACCACCTTAATAACTTAACCCTTAATAACGTTCACATTCCCATTTCAAGCATATACAATAAACTCTCCACACTCGACATTAATAAAGGCCCAGGCCCAGATGGAATCCCCCCGAGGCTCCTCAAAGAGTGTAGTTTTGTATTGGCCAAACCATTGTATGCCAATTTTAACAAATCCCTTGAACCCGGAATCTTTCCTGATCATTGGAAATTGAGCTATGTTATTGCAATTCATAAGTCTGATAAGAAATCGAACATTCAGAGTTACAGACCCATATCAATTCTTAGTTGTATACCAAAGCTTTTTGAGTGCCCCATGACTGACTATCTGACCTCTCAGTTAGGCGGGATCATTGGCGTTGAGCAGTACGGCTTCACCAGAAAAAGGTCAATGGAGTTGAATCTGGTCTCGTTTGTAGAGTTCCTGTCGAGTGCCCTGGAGAGTGGGAGTCAGGTCGATGCAATATACACCGACTTCTCCAAAGCTTTCGACAGAGTCAATCAGCATGTCCTGATGGTTAAGTTGCAGGCTGTTGGAGTGGGTGGGTGCCTTCTGGCCTGACTTTCCTCTTATCTGCATGGCAAGTCTTTCTGTGTTCGCGTATCAAACTTTCTATCTAAGGTGATGGACATTACATCAGGGGTGCCACATGGGTTTCATTTAGGACCTCTACTATTTATTATCTTTATAAACGACATTATCATACACTTTCCACCTGGGTCCAGTCTTTTGTGACCTAAAAGTCTTTGCCAGAATAACCTCAGTAACTGACGAATCTCGACTGCAGAGGCTGATTGACCTGCTTGGTGAATGGTGTGTTTCTAATTGTATGGACCTGAATGTTCAGAAATGTCAGGTCATGAGATTCTACCGCTCCAGAGTCCCTATTATTTTCAACTATCAACTTCAAAATGAGGTACTTCCTGTTGTTGATACAGTTCGTGACTTGGGTGTTACTTTGGACATCAGGGATGTTAGAGTTTTGTCAACAAAACATGCCCCTGTCATGGTTCCACAGCAGGAACGCCAGGAACAAAAACCCTATCCGCAGAAATAGATGCAAGGCCCTCTACAAGTAATTCATCTGTTTCGAAGGAAAAGATTTAGTGGACCAAAATCAAGATCAAGATATCCCACTGTTGTCTTCCAATAGCGCAAACCAAAGGGCGAAAACCACGGCAAGCTATAAAAAAAACCATCAGCTGTATAAGCTTATAATAAAGGAAAAGCAGGGATTGACCTATCGGATCAAATGGGATCGTACGTTACCACTTTCCGCAAAGATGTAAAGTTCCATCCTGCTTTTTGAAGCTAAAGCCCATTTTGTTGATTCTCAAATACAAAGAACTTACTGAGATCTTAATTTTGGTAATTCTTCAATAATTTCTAAAGTAATATCTTCCTTTCGGGCATACATTTTGTAAATGACTTCCCTTAATAAATAATGCAGCGTATTCTTCGTAATTCGAGTTTTGCCACGGGAAAAGTTTCCAGACATATTCCTTCTAAATTCGAAATTCGTTCCTCTGTTTAGATCTTCTCGGTTGCATAATGCGCTTTGTGGACCTTTTAGGGCTTCGGACGTTTTTTGAATTGTCTTAAATCGAAATCCTAAATCATTTTGAAAATAAGTTTTTTGGATTCATCGGAATATCGCATTTTTGTAGTGTATTTTTAATGACAGTTACATTTTACGTCAAACTTTGACGTAACATCTAATTAATAATCGACGTTGAGTATTGTTAGCAATTTTTTGTTTCACCTGATTGATGATTGATAAATAAGAATGGAGTTATTCCAAATGGATATTACAAATACTTTAGCAACATTTACTAGTAATTACTTCCGTTTAGATCTGCGAGGCGGAATTAATTAATATTGTTAATGGCGCTATAACTTTCATACCCACTCTTCTACCACGCAACAATTTTAAATTAATTTATTAAAATTATTTAATTTTAGTTGGTAAGATTAGTAGTTATTATATTGAAAATTGATGTGTTATCAAACTTGAAACCATTTTGTTATCAAATGAGGGTAGATATGTATACAAAACTAGGATACCAAAGAACCATATATAGAATCAGACGCGACCCGGGTCTATGACCACGATAAAGCTCATCTGATTGACCCAGAGGTATGGTCTGGCACACTGACGGGTCGCGGGGTAGATGTAGTTTGACTGCAAAATCGACAAGGCGCAGTTGAATCTGGCCAATTTTGAACGAATCTTCTTCCAGAACAAAAAACAGGTAGATATCCATGCAATACAAACACATGAAAATATGCTCTCAAGGCTCTGATCTCCCAACGATTGAAGATTACGTTGGAGTGCCTGCATGACCCAAAAGAACAACGTAATGAACTTCCTATAGGTTTCTGGTGCCTACATCAGGCAATGAAAAAGCAGATGACTTAATCAGAGACGAAGCAAGCAACTCCACAATTCAGGGGTCCAGAACCTATCACAGGTGGTGGAAGCTGGGCAAAATTAACTTGGAAACTCGGAAGGAAGGATTAGACTTGCTTAAATAGCTTTCTTGCCACGACACGAGGCTGTAGTGGAACAAACTGTGCACAAACTGTGTCATCTTGTAGTCAGAATCAGTGGCGTGTAACCATACGATTGTGAACAAAATTTACAGAATAATTTTTTTTTTGTGTGTTTTGAATAGCTATAAGATACATTTTCTACCCTCCTATCGCACTCTAGTATTTTTTTTTTGACTCAGAGTGAGTGTCTCAGGTAAGTATGAAACATTTTATTCCCCTCGCACAGCTTACCGAATAATCATAAAATAAGTTAGTAACAATAGCACAAGCAACATATAAACAGGATACTTCAATATTCCGGTTGCTCTGTCTCTAGCACTAGCACAAATTATCAGATAAGCATTGAAAGAAAAATAGTCAATAATAAATGGATCTGATTTACGACTGAATATCATTTATTTCTGTTCTCTTTATCAAGTTGAACAAGGACTTCGTCTTTAGTCTCGCTACAATAGGCATCAGATCGGTGTAGTTTAACCAGCAAAACATACTTTCCAAATGAATAAATTACATAATTAATTCTAAGAGCGAAATGCCCTGCCCCACTTACCGGTACTAATTCAATCGTGGTTTCCAAACTGAATTTGGGTAAAGAAACCTGAACCGTCCTGGAAATAAGTGAATCTTTGTCGACGACTTTTTTGAATTGCTCCAAATTGAGATTTTTCAACGTGGCGTCGATCGAATCTTCGGTATTAGAGAACGGAGGCAACAAAACGAACATGCTTATGTTTTCTCCTTGGTACGGTAGCTCGAGTATGTGAGCTCCAAGTGTCTCAGAAATATCTACAAAAAGAATAAAAAAAAATAACGAATCAATAAATATCTAAGCCTATATAATGAAGTATCTAAAAAGATGACGTTTTTTCAGCCAGTGAGATGGTGCTGCAATATCAGCTTTATTTATATTAACTCGACCAAGAAACGCAGAATTACGCTTTCTTTAAAAACGCGAAAGCTTACCCAAAATCATACGATTTTTCTGTACCGAAATAATTCGAAAAAAGTTAAACATTTTAAAAAGCATTTTTTTTATCACCCTGTATAAGTATTAAAACATTAATTTTTATGTTAATAACATGTAAATAGATCGGCCATAAATTGCGCTACATTTAAAATCGTCAAGGCTTATCCACAAAACTGATCAACTTGTCGTCGGTACAAAAAGCTTATTATTTGTCCTTGAAACCGCTCGCAAGGATAGATTAGATACATATAAAAATCTAACGATTCATGAAAGGAAAAATGTATCAAACATTTGACTGGATGAATAAATAAATAAACAAATGTGAAATTCGAAAAGTGCAAGGCATTTTCAAGACGACTAGGCAAACATGATATGAACTTATTTGGGATAGGATAGATCTTCTTTGCCTCAGATGATGTAGTAATCTAACACTTTCCCAAACAGGCACAGTCACATTTCATGAAACTAAACAATTATTGCTAATAAATGAGCCCTTATTGCCCAGATTACCTTACCATGCCTGAAAGTTCCTTCCACATGCATCATATCGACCATGATTTGTTTCGTTGGGCTGACATAGAAGATTTCCTGTCTGGTCAGATTGGGATTGAACTTGTTCTCCCAAAGTCCTTTGAAATAAGCGGCGTTAACTAGAACTAAACTGGTAGAGGCATCGATTGTGCCCGGAGGTAGCAAATTGGTGATCATGTGATGAGTGGTATTCTCTACCCACTTGTTAATAGCTAACCTTAAAATTGATAGATATAATTATTGTAGGATAACCGGACCTAAAAAAATTATATAAATATTACAGTTTGGTTGGGGGTGGTCCTGGTACTTGTTGTGCAAACTCTTCCTTTTGTGGATGGTCAATTAAAATACTTTATTGTGTAGATAACTTGTTCTTCAAAAATGTATAAAATGGTAATCTTTGGTTGATTATATCAGCTTAAGCTCACCATTCGTACAAAGTTATAACTGTAGATTTCAAAAAACCTCATCGTGTTTTTGACTCACTGATGAAAATATTTTCACATTTTAGTTGCAGATATTAATATCGTGTTTACCAGTTAATGCTAATACTAACCTAGAGCCTTCTGGATCGGTCTTGAAAGGGAAAGGTTCCAATTCTTCCGGAAAGTCATTCTTTACACATTCTCGTACTCTCGTGTCATTCGATACATAAATCTTATTTGCACTGGTAAATTCATATTTGGCGTCGTGTACGGCGTCGAATGTGGTCATAAACCTGTCTAGTTTGTAGGCGGCGTATATGTCTGATTTTTCCTACAAACACATGAAATATTGCTTAGTTTTAGACCATTTAATTATCACTGCATGATAACCATGAAACCCAGAATTACGCTTTCTTTAAAAACGTGAAGGCTTACCCACAAAACTAATCAACTTGTCGCCTGCTTAAAAAGATCCCTTGCAATCAATATTACAATTTTTATTATTTATTGTTGAAACCACTCGCAAGGGTAGATGCACCAAAAAAAAAATTAAGAAATCTAAGTCTAAACACGTATTTACCGCGTTTTCATGGAATTTGAAAATCGTTTTGAATAGAGTTGTGGCATTGAAACCCTTATGAAAGCAAGAATTCAAATCGTTTTCAGTCTCATCTTTTTCTGAGGTCGTATCGAGATTTTAATCAACTTTACTTGCATGAAAACGGTGGCTGGATCAGAATCGTAATTGAAAATGAAGCTCATATGCATTAAGCCAATTTAAAAATTTAGTTAGATTTGTTTGTTTATGTTTAGGGATTTTGCCGGTTTTCGTTGTTACTTTTTTGCTAAAAGAAAACAACCCTCAGAAATATCACCATTAGCACTTCAACATGAAGGAGTGTTTGGTACGAAAATGTTTATGTCAATTATTGATGGTACATGTGTGTCAATACAATTAATGATTTCAATTCGATTCCAATTTTATTTTTGTCTCTTCGTGAAAACGGAGAAGAGAATTGGATTCAAAGCGATTTCAAAACTCCATGATAACATGGTAAAAATATAGGCATTATTACGAAATGATTTTAAATCTTATTTTAAATATTCCAGTGCGCTTTTACTAGTCAATATTAATTAAATTCATTCCTATATTTCCTGAAAGTTTATTAGAATATTTAAAATAAGATAAAATTCGTTTCGTTGCATCCCTTTCCCCTTATTGAGGAAAGAAATCGTGATTCTTCCCTGAGAGTTAAATATGTTGATATCTGGTTACATTTTAACAATCTGAACTATTACAGTAATGTCGTTATACATATTATTCTAGGCAAGGTAAATCTATAAGGGTTACCTATGTACACTCATATATGTATGTAATGTAGGTACGGTGACTATATGTATTTTAAAGACTGTCCTACTGTTCTTCAAAGGTTTATCAAGTACACAACTAAATGTTTTTTTCTCTAAGATACACAACACTATGTTCTACTTTTTGTTTAAATGAAGAGAGGAATAATTACGAAAAAAAATAGAAAACTCCATTTTGTGCATCGCGTATTTGGATTTTAGCCCACTGTATAGCCATCGCATCGCCTTCCAACGAACCAGTAGGCAGGCGGTCGACGTCACAACTATATGTCACCGAAAAACTTATTTCGCTGTTTCACTTTGCTGCATTACTAGATGCTATCTATACTAATGAAGAAGAGAGAACGATATTCTGTCGTAGTTAGTAGCATCGCCTTTGCCTTTGCAGTGAGTTGTAGGTGCAGTATGAAAGCAAAATCAAGGGTTTCACTGCATATGTGTAAAATTGGCATGCTAGACTTATTGGCGGTGCCTTTCCTTACGAATTCAAAATGTACTATATTTTTGTTTAAACATTATAGTTACCCTAAATATCGGATATATCTATAAGTATAATTGATTTTTATGCTATAATGTATTGACATCTGAACACATTTTCTATAATTACAATGTCATTCAAAAGTGTCACCATATTAAATTTGTATATGACTCTAGAATTCTGTAACTTGTAACACACTTGTATAAATTAGCTACGGCTACCAAAGCTGTAAAGTTAAATATGTTAATATATTAGGTTTATTTAAATTAACCCAATGTCTTTTCGGTCATAAAAGGCAGAATTATGCTTTCTTTAAAAACGTGAAGGCTTACCCCCAAAACTAATCAACCTGTCGTCTACTTAGAAGCTCCTTTACTGTAACATTATTATTATTTAATCCGTAAAACCCCTCGTAGGGATATATGAATTTAAAAAAGCTGAACATTTTCGGGGTGCCACGCCCAATTTTAGCTCAAAAGCCGTTAAAATCGTAAAAGAACAAAAAATTGTGGTCGAAAACGAATAAAAAAGATAAACATGATGTGAATGTTATTTACATTAAATCAAGCCAGTTTTCTCATATATACAGGGTGTCTTAAATAGCGTGTGCCACTATAGATATCTCTGAAATGATAGGTGCTACGAGGTCGGTTACATTAGAGAAAAGTTACCTTTTTTGATGCTCATTCAAGATCCGTTTAAAGTGTTGTCAAATTCCTGTTAATTTCTTTGATACAGGGCGATTTATGAAAAATGCATAAATATATTTCGTCGATTATTACAAAAACTATTCATTTTCGAGATACAGTTTAGATTCGAAAATGTGATAATTTTTTCCGCTCTACAACATGCTGGTGCTTTTAAATTTCACCTCCGGCGTTTCGTATTTCGGCCACCTCCATCATCTTAATTTTCTTAAATACGGACCTGTATTTTTTATCTCAGATTTTAAGAGCTTTTGATGTCCCAAAACCAATGACGTATCTCACTTATCGAAAAATTCATATTACTGGCACTTTCCATGGGAATATAATGTGTTAGGGAGAGACAGAAAAGAGAATTATGGTAGGCATGAAATAAAAAGTGAAAAAGGTAATTTTTCGAATAAGTGCGATGCTTTTGGAACATCAGAAGCTCTTAAAACATGAAATAGGAAATCCAGGTCCTTATTTAAGAAAATTAAGTTGATGGTGGTGGCCTGAGAACGAAACACTGGAGGTGAAATCTGAAGGCACCATGTTGTAGAGCGGAAAAAAATTATAACACTTGCGAATTTAAACTGTGTCTAGAAAATGAACAGTTTTGTAATAATCGACGAAATATTTTTAGGCATTTTT
Source organism: Pissodes strobi (assembly GCA_016904865.1). Lineage (NCBI taxonomy): Eukaryota > Metazoa > Arthropoda > Insecta > Coleoptera > Curculionidae > Pissodes > Pissodes strobi. The sequence continues at coordinate 492,860 of MU181984.1, forward strand.
CTTAGAAACTAACAAGAAGTTGACAACACTGTAAACAGATTCTGAATGGGCTTCAAAAAAGACAACTTTTCTCTAATTTAATTGTTGCTCTTGAAGGCATATTATGATATAGAGGAATACTTCTTGGGTCATTTCTGATCTGGCTTTTTATTTATTTATTTTACTACAAACTCTACAGGTAACAATAGTAACCCAATTATAGAGTAGGACAGTGCCAGTACACAACTACATACAGTGACAAATTGTAATTTGTATTCTACAATTACAGTAATTCTTGTAAGATTTCCTTAAGTTGCTTAAGACTAATACTAAAAAAATCTACTCTTAACTGGACATCGTTGGCTAGTCTGCACATAACATTAATTGGAGAATTACTGCAGTTATTGGTCCGAGTATTATTCAAATAAAATATCAAGAAATTTCTAGTCCTACATGAAGGGACATTAAAATCAATTTGTGCCAAAAGCATTATATCATCAACTAAATTATTAATAATCTTGTACAAAAACACCACAGATGAAACCTTTCGTCGCTTTTCCAAGCTTTGTAATTTGTACTTACGCATTAATTCTACTTTAGGCACGCTTAAGTCATAAAGCCTAGTTTCTCTGTAATAAAGATACCTTAGAAATTTATTTTGGATTCGCTCAATGGCATATTTATGATACAATCAAGATTTGTAAAATCTCTACAGTTTCTAACAATAAACCCGTACTGTCTTGTCTTTTTTACTCTCATAGTTGATCATACGTCATAAGAATTTTTTCTATGATGGTGGTAGTTTGGTGCCAATAAATAAGTGACTTGCATATTTTATTTATTCTATTCTGTGTTTTGTCAAGAGTGTCTCATTTTGTCTCAACTTTATTTTATTCTGTGTTTAGTCAAGACTGTATCATTTTGTCACAACTTTATTTTACTTATACATTGCATTTTTATTTGTGCTAGTATGTTTTTATTATACTTGTATTTTACTTTAAAATTGAATAATTGGTAAAATTAGTTTATAGGTGCTTTCTCTATACTTTAAAAAATTTTTAATGCTTTTTAATTTTAATTTTCTATTCATTGTATATGATTTCTATTTTTAATAGTTAGTAATTATTTGCATTTTTTCCCTTTTTATGTATTTTTTCTATGTCTTTGTCAACAACACTTTGTGTTTATGATAATAAAGCAATGTTGACTTTGACTGACTTTGACATAAAAAACTAGCAATCCTCGAAGGAAAAATATATCAAAAATGTAACTAACCCAATCTGATATTCTATGCCTCTGATACTAGAACCGTTTTGTTGTACATTTGAATCATGAATATAGGATACATACAAAAGGAGCTGTCAACAAGTTTTCAGAAAACTAAAGTAAACTTACCTGATTTGCATTCAGTTTTAACACTTTTTTTAAATAGGTCTCAGTCTGTCCGCCCGCCATGAAATAGGCAATAAGCAAGGCGTGGTACGTGGAATAAGGCGAGAAAAATAGGTTTTCTTTCGGCATAATTTTATTAATTGCGTTCAGCAATGCTAGAGAGAAGTCCTGTTGGCCCCCGTATAGTCCCGCGTAGGAAATCTGGCTCGGTTGCTGATTCTGGTACGGTTCGAAACATGCTTTCGCTGATTGTGATACGATGAAGGGTACCGTTGTCAGGAAGATCGGAATCACTATAAGATTCATTGTGGTATAGGTTATTGTATGTGTATCTGCAAAAAGAAAATAAATTAAATTAAATTCCGGCTAGTTGTGTTTGCCATAAGATGAATCAGGTGCGGTTAGACGTCAGAAAATCACAGTGAGAAATGTATGTTGTTTCTTCTGTTAATTAAGTATAATTTTAGGTAAGTTAGGACCTAGCTTTTCGATAAAAGAAAACACCAAGCCGAAAGTAGGCATGAATTAACTGAAACCATATTATTTGATAATTTTGTTTAATTTTTTTTAGCCCTAGTTTCCCTACCTACCCTCTGGAGTAGGTAGACAGGGGCTTTCTCGTTATAGTAATTTTATTAATGATACTTGGAATAGGTACCTTATGTCCAGGATATATTAATTAATTTATCACGTATAAACACCGCAACTTTCCGTCTTAAGTAATTTTTCGCGAATTTCTCAAATTATGCGGATCCTAAAGAAGATCCGCGTACACTACTCAGCCGCGTTTGGTATCGCGCAACGTCTGATAGAGAGAAAGTTACGCCTGACCCATAATCAAATAATCATGCACTTTCTCAAAACGAGACAGTGACGTTGTGTTGGGTAATTGCTAAATAATTACCTTCCTAGATTATGGTCAGCGTAAACAAACTTGTGAATAAATTTAATATCGCAGCATTTAAGACAGATCCGTAAATGCCAATCAAATACCACTGGTGTGGTTTTATTGATGTAATCATATTAATTGGAAATTGATGATGATTTTAATGACTAAAACGTGTATTACATGGAATTTAGTGGTGAGCCAATGCAAGACCAACGCCAAGACCGGGTTAGTCTTGGTCCGGCATGTGTGGTCTTGGTCTTGCAGTCTAATAAGTGGTCTTGATCTTGGTCTTGCTCCAAGGCTTTTGCAAGTCTTGTACTTTTTTGGTAGATTTTTGCTGGAGGCAATTTTTACAAAGAATATTTTTTTTCAAATCAAGTAATTTCAAGGAAATAAAAGTTTAAAGAAAAGGACAGTATTTGTCAGTATGAAAAATTTGGTTTGTAAGTATTAAGTACCATAGCGACAGTAAATCAGGTAATTTTCAAGTAAAAAGTTAAAAAAAAAAAAACATTTAAGTTAATAATCTGATGCAGTTATTCTTTTCATTTTAACAATTTTTTTAGAATATTTTTTTTATAATAAAAATTCATAAGTTTAAAAAATATATATCAAAGTCACTGGAGATTTTACGTCCTTCAATAAAAACAAAATTTTCAAAATTACATAAAATCAACAGTTTTTAAAAGATTTTTTTTTGTTGAAAATGAAACAAGATAAATAAATTTCATTATGAAAATCGTTATCATGAATTACAAATTCATTAAGATTAATTCATTATCAAAGACAATTGAACTAGCAATTAAATATCTTACAACCTTTCCCATTTAATCAATGTTTTATCAAGTACATTCCTATCGTTTTCGGATGTGAAAAACCCAGGATGATGCTTTAATTTATCACTTTGTAGCATCAGAATGTGCCTATTATTGTTGACTGAAGGGGTACCAGTCAACGGTATTATTATAGCCTACAAAGGGCATACTAGCAAAAATCACATCCGAAAATCGGTAACTATATCCCCGTCTAGATGTAACAAGCAACAACGCTTAGAGAAATTTATTAGCATTTGTGTAATTTGTTTAAATTCCAAATTAGATTTTTGTAATTATGAGTATAATTTCCTTTAAAAAAAACTAACCCAACAATTTCGATTCCAGAATTAATGTAAACAAATAAAAAATGCAAAAAAAACGCAAGACCGCAAGACTCTTGCATACTCGGTCTTGGTCTTGCGTAAGTCTTGCACTGCCTGGTCTTGGTCTTGGTCTTGCAAACCTGGAGCTGGTCTTGGTCTTGCTTTTTCTGCAAGACCTCAACACCAAGACCAGTTTCGCTCATCACTAATGGAATTATGTCCGGTTGCGGCTAAATTTTCCCGAAGGAAGCAAACGTTTTTACTCGCGTCTATCTACCACAAGTTTTCGACCTTCGGACCTGCGCATTTGGCAGCAGCCCAGTGTTAATTTTAATATTTCCCTTCACGCGTGTCCTTCCGCTCGCTCCGGGGGCGCAACCAAACAAAACTAACCCAATGTAATCCAAGGCAATGCCCAAAATCAAGAAAAAAGATCTTCGAGATATATGAAACATCGCGTACGCATGCGTCAAGGCTCAAAATTGAGGTAGATAAACGCGAATAACGTTTTTGAGTTAGGGAAATAATAATTAACGCTAAGCAAAATCAATACTGTCTGAAATAATTTACGTTAGTCCAGATTGGTTTGGGTTAGCCGTGTCAATTAGCTTTCTTCATTATTGTCTCGCTCTTTTATCACTCATTATTCCAATTTACCAGAAATAATTTAATGTTTTTCGGTACTTTAGACGGCTTATTATAGCATCCAAAACTGTTGAAATCGGTGGGTTAATAGACTATTTAGAACTAGACCAAGCAAGACTCCTAATCAGCCTTCAGTTTACCGATGTCTTTGCGGTGCAATGAATTATCTGGAAGTGCTCTGGTGGTTGAGTGCTTGGATACTGGACCTCTGATACGGCGGCCCAGGGTTAAATTCCTTTCGGTTTTTATTTTTTTTTAGATTATGTTTGTAAAGAGTATTTTTTCTTCATTTTGGGCATGCCTTGGCTTAGTTTTGGTTAGTGTCTGATCTTTGAGCTCCCGCCCCCGTAGCGAGCGAAGCATCATACGTGAAGTGAAATAATACATTCGGCTGATTAGGTGCAGCGCTAGGTCTAGCTCCAAGTAGTTCAGCCTAGGGACCCACAGCAAAAAAAATAAAGGCAATCAAGTAGTCTAAAACTCTAGCCTGTTTAGAGAAATGTATTTTGCTTAAGGTGAATGTTTGCAAAAGTAAAAAAAAATATAGAATAATTAACGTGGTATAAGTCAAACAGCAAAATCTCTAACGGTGTGGTGGGTTTCAAGCAACTCTGAGATGGAAACGTCCACATCCACCAATCACGGAGGAGTCTTCGGTCGAAGAAGGTAGGAGGTGGAAAGATTCGTCCTCGGATTCTTCACGTAGTCGGAACAACCCTATTAAACATCAACATATTCAAGGTTTCTACTTAACTACAGGCAAGAGGAAATAAAATTAAATATCAAAGAAAAATCAGTTTTACCTATGACGCAGAAATCCGCTGGCTGTTTTAAAAGATGGAAAATTAAAAGGAAATTAGGAGCCGTCCGCGTGGAAACAAAAATCACAAAATGGCTACACCCAAACAAAAAACCAAAAGCAGCTAACCTGACAAGAACAGTGGAAAATCCGAATAAGGAAATCGGAACTAAGCACCAAACGAACAATACACCAAAGGTAAGACAAAGATACTGCTCCATACTCCAAAATAGGTATTACACAAAAAAAATAAGTATGGCTGACTTCTGAAAAGTAAATCCCTGATCGAGGTGATGAAAATTAAGATATGGCATTTTCCAAGATTAAATCCAGCCAATCCCTGTGCGAGCTATGTACCAAACGTTCCATACAAGCAACACCTTTCGTCAGTACTCAAAACAACTACTCAAGATTCATCTGTTCCTCCGGAGCAATGACGTCAAACGAAATCTGAACCCACTCGGGTTTTGTGATTTTTTCTCATTCATCTATGTTGCACTGCAAGACTACTTGTGGCCATATTCTACACCATAACTGTAATCTTTAATATTAACTTAAATGTTCGTAAATCATAAATAAATAAATAAATGATAAATAAATCTTTATTAACGGTTTCCCATTGAAAGATACAATATAAACATTATTACATTAGAGATTGTCTTTGATACAAAGTAAAAAAATAAAATATGTCACTAACAACAAACAAACAAAAACACAATCATATAAAAACAAAGAGCCAATAAAGAATATCATGTCAAAAGAGCCAAATACACATCATGTCAGTTTCCTACGAATTGAAAAAAACCAATATCATCACAGTGCTTATTCGCAGTTCTACACATTCTGCATATTGGACTATTCACACCAAAATTGGTTCTGTGAAATGGCATGTGAAATACACCTTGTCTCTCTTTGTGGTACTCGAAAATTAATTAATTCCAAGAGTTCTGGACAATCAAAAGTATTAATGATCTTAAAACATCTTAAATCATTAAAGTCCTTAAGGGTTCTACTCACAAACCCTAGTAGCCTCATTGCTTTATTTCTTATAAATTCAATGTGATAGTCAAAATGAAGTTCACTATCAACGTACACACCAAGATCCTTAATTGTTTTGACCCTCTCAAGAGTCTCATTATGGATGCTGTAATTAAAAGTTATGTTTTCTCTCTTTCTTGAAACAGTTAGAACTTTACACTTATCAATATTTAACTGCATGCAATTTTCTTTGCACCACTGTGACAGCATATTCAGGTCATTTTGGAGTTTTATACAGTCATCAATACTACAAATCGTCATAAACAACTTCAAATCATCAGCAAACAATAGTTTACGACTATTCCTCAGAATAAAATAAAGGCCATTGATAAAAATTATGAATAGTAATGGACCCAGGTGTGAACCCTGAGGGACTCCTGCGCTACAAAAATCTCATCTGATACAACATTTCGTATTTTCACAACCTGGTCTTCTCCCTTTAAGATAACTCCTAAACCACTCTAATAAGGCCCCATGAACTTCGAAACATTTAAGTTTATGGATTAGCATTTCATGACGAACCCTATCGAAAGCCTTGGAAAAGTCTGTGTAAATACAATCAACTTGACATCTATTTTCCAGTGCCTCCGACAGTGCCTCACCACAGACAAGCAAATTAGTTACTGTCGAACGGCTCATTACAAAGCCATGCTGAGCATTGGATATATGAGTCCATGGAATAAAGGAGATATCTTATTTTCAACAATTTGGTCCCAAAGTTTTGCGGCAATACATACTTTAGATATCATAAGTCAATACGTGATTGAGCGAAGTGCCCATTCCTAGTATTCAACACGTGGTAGTAGATGTTATATCAAAACGTCAAGTGACATGATTTGAAATGTCAGAGAGAGACTAATTTAAAAAAAATGAATGTGACATTAAAGAAAATCCCCGAAAACCGAAACAACATGGCATTTATGATGGTATATGGGCGCAATTAATTTCAAGTATAATATAACGAACGCAAGATAAGGTACGATAAGCTGTCTCAATGTGTTGGTTGTTGTTTTCATCTATTTTTACACTGTAAAAGCCCTAATTAGGTCCGAGTTTTTTGGGAAAATCAAAAATCCAAGTGGAAAAAAAAATCGAAATTACGAAATAATAACTTTTGAACTTATGAGTAAGAACAAATGAGCATCGCAAAGTTAAGAAAAATGAACAATTTCAGTGTTTTTAAATGGAACACCCTGTATTTTTTTGGACTTCCTAGAGAAATCTAAATACATTTCGTGTATCATATACCTATCTTTAGCTATTTACGAAATATTGACAATTGAAAGTCGGGCATTTTGACACTTTGACAGGCTCTGAAATGACAACCGCACAACATCAAAGAAAACGGTTTGCACATTCCTATCTTAGGTTTTCATAAGCTATCGAATGACAGTAACTTTGAACTTAACCGTAGGTTTAAAAGTTCCAGTTAATTTTATCCGCGTGTTAAATTCGAAATTACTGTCATTCGATAGTTTATGAAAACCTAAGATGGGAATGTGCTGTCAAAGTGTCAAAATGCCCGACTTTCAACTGTCAATATTCCGTAAACAGCTAAAGATAGGCATAGGATATTATACACGAGATATGTTTAGATTTCTCTAGAGAGTCCAAAAATTTAGTGAAATACAGGGTATTTCATTTAAAAAAAACAGTTCATCCATGGCGTAATTCTTTTATTTTCGGTTCAATTGTTTTTCACTCGTCATTTTCGGATTCGGCGGGCAAAATTATGTAGGGTGGCTATTTAAGGTTTTTTTTTAGATAAAAGTACAGGTAGGGTCAAAAAAGCGGTCTGTCTAGTCCTCGTTGGATAACCCTGTACATATTTTAAAAAAAATAATTAAGTATATATGAGGCTCTTTTCCTGAATCTTAATTAATACTAAATATTTACTTTTGTTTACGACATGCACGTGTGTAGCTCCATTTTCCCTTTATAAAATAAAAGACTTTTCAAAATTCTTTCTTAAAACCATTCTTGACAGATTTAAATTTATGTATTTATATTGCAAGAAAAAGCAGCTAGATAAGGATAAGGAGGGTTCGTGATGTGTGAATGAGAAGGAGTAGGTCATTTCCAACTAAACCAATACGTCAAGAAAGAGGTGCAGTGCAGAGAGGATGTCTGAAAGGGTGGATAAAAGCATGAATGACTAAAATCCAATGAATATTGCAAAGATGTTTAATTTTCATGACGAAAACTCAATACGTTCACAAGGCTTTATAAATATCTCTTCATTTTAAAACAGGACCACATTTTCGCACATATTTAACCAGTCTAGTAGTTTAATAGAAATTAGAAAGCAACCTTAACCGTTATATCCAAAGTTGATGGTCACCTACGGTTTGGTAGTAATTTTAATATAATTCAAATGTTGAAAATACAGCGTACTAATATCATTTCAAGGTACCACAAGCATGCAATAACAGGACAAATCATTGCTAAAGATTTTAAACACATGATCCGGTTTTCCCCATTATTATAAATAATGACAAATAGTATTCGTGTTTTCAATGAAACGTTATGGTATGTACTCGCAACTGGGATAACCAAGCACAGGGCCGGATTTGGTATGTATGAAGCTTTTTTGATATAAAGAACTTAGAGTAGACGCATATTAATCTAACCGAACGCTTTAGAGCTTTTAGTAGGACCAGAGGTTTATCCTAATTTTTTAGTTGTAGTTATAATTTGACACGCAATGCAACTGAAAATGAATTTTTCTGGTCATAAGATGTCCAAACCGGTCTCGGAGAAATTAAAACTCCTTAATAGTTTTCCTGACAAAACAAGTTCATGAGTTCCTTAAACTGTATGTCCAAGTTTAATGCTTCTATATAAAAGCACACCATATGTGATCCACATACCCATTTAGGCAGATCAGTATGACTACCTCAAAACTAACGTTAGTTAACGAAAGATATCCACGAACGGAATAATAAATAACTTACTGAAGAACCAATAAAAACTGCGGAACTCTCTCCTCAATCCATCACTGACTTTTCATGATCTATGAATGAAATATCTTTACAAAAATGTTTCTCCTCTAATTTATGTAGTTGTATTTGTATATTATCGATGTATGAATTTGCTATAATAGTCCAATAGGGAAAACCTGACTTTCTCTTATGTTGTTTTGCAAGTAGGTAAGTGAAAGACGTATAAAAAATATGAATAGTTGTTATTACATGCTAATTAGAATGCTTATGATTTTAACACTTGTAATAGTTTGTCTGCATCAGTATCGTTACAAGTTAGCAAATACGCTGCAGGCTAAAATATTTTCCCGCGCAAATTCAAATCTTGCTACTGTCATGTAACGAAAGTTTAGAGCTAGACCTAGCATGGCACCTATGTTATGTTATATTTGTAAAAGTTATTGTTTCTTCATTTGAGCATGCCTTGGGTACGTTTTGGTCAGTTCCTGTTCTTTGAGCCCCCGTAGCGAGCGGAGGGTCATGCGGGGAGTGAAATAATACATTGGGCTCATTAAGTGCCGTGCTAGGGCTAGCTCCAAGTAGGCCGAACATGTGGCGCGGGCCCACAAAACTTGCATTTTCAGTAATTATCAATTAAAATCTGACATATTTTTTTATAAAATTTATAGCAGTATTAGATACAACGTAGTTACCTATACAGCATCTAGAATTTGATAAATTCAAGAGATGAATCTAATCTAATTCATTTACACCTACAATTGGTACTAATGAAGATACTTATAATTAATATCTCCATAACTTTGTTGTGTTAAAATGTCACTTTCAAAGCGGAATAAAGCTAAAGAGACTGTCTTCTAGCATGGAGTTTCGAAGCCTGTTTTTGATCAACTGAAAACTGTTTGCGATCATAAGTGGCATTCACATTCTCAATATCAGGAACACAACCTATAATAACAGTTATGCAGAATTTAACCATTTTTGTCTACTTAACCCGAAATATCTTACCCAAAACACTATCTGTATTAAAACATTAAAACTAAAACTATAGACACAAATTTACTTGAACGCTTGAACCACTGTGGAGAACGTAGAGAAGATGACGTAACGCCTTATAGGACTGTCTCCCTTACTCTCGTATGCGCTCTGTGTTTTCTGTCCCTTTCGCCAGACTTCCGGCTGCCAGAGAGTGGGAGATATTTTCGTCAGGCTGGTCAAATACCACATTAAGTTCGACCAAAATGACGAATGATCATTACTCTCACCAAATTTTGATATTATGTATTTAGAAAGTAAAAAGAATGATTTTTCAACTGTACGGTGGTATCCGAGAAGAACAATCGTATGTTCTTTTTGGGTGGTACAGTGGTGCGGGCTCATAGGTTGCACTCTAGACAGTCTGTAGCTCTCGTCTTCTTGACATAAGATTTTCTTTAAAAATATTGATCCTCACAGTGATAAGGATTTTAAAGTAATTTTAGTTTCGTGATTTTATTATTTATATTTTTTGTTACGAAACCTAAGCCAAAATGTCGTCTACTACTAGCTGGTGACCCCCCAACCCACCGGAATTTGAGCTTTATGACTTATGGCTTTTCCATTTGACTTTATTAACTCCCAGTTTCTTCCAATCTGAAGCGAAACTAAAAAAAAATAAATTAGATGAAGATAAGGAGCGTAGCACGTTTTGAAAATTAGATTTGAATCATTTAAGGAACCATATCTCCGAATCCAAATGCAATTCAAGCTTTCGCAATAGAACGTTTGTGGCTAATGTAGTCAAACGCTGTAGATAAATCACAAGATACAGTTGCACCATTATTTCCAGCATTCAAGAAATGACAAAATCAGGACGGTATTATACTGTTATTTTATCCTAATTAGTTGATTGTTTAAATCTTGTGGTTGTTGTGTTATTGACAAGAGAGACAATGAGACCAGGTGGCCTCATGCATGTGATACAGGTTTTCTGGGTGATAATACATTGTATCCTAAATCCTTGCCCTGCAAAAGCACTAATTGGTTATTCAGAAAGTTGCCTATTTCCATTTTGAAGTCATGGCCTTATACATACATTTAAATCAGATCAAAATCTCTTTTCACGACCGTTAACCTTGACATACTGGCCCAACTGCCTAATTTATCTTCTTTTTCATCAGAGAAGTCAATAGTGTCTCTGTCAAGGTATGTTATTAATATCAATCAATTGTGTGCGTGTTTATCTACAGACTCCTGCCTGTGTCTGTGCAACGGTATTTAACTCATTAAAATTACGAAATATTTCAATAATTATGGATTTGATTTACATATGCTTAGAATATGATGTTAAACGGCGAGGAATTCGGAAATCCCAAGTTTATTTATATGGGATTACATCAGAATATACTTTTTTGCAGTCGATAAAACGCCGATCGGCAATGATATTCTGCTTTTGTTGTTTAATCGAAATGTGGCTAAAATGCCTTTATTCGTATTGGTATAATATTACTGTAAAATAATTTGGTATTTGTGCTTGTACTTTCTTCGTTTGAATGGAAAGCTTTTGCTTTGTTTACTTTAGTACGCTATTGCCATCATCTCCAGCACTTATCTATCGCCTTATCATCATCACCTCAATGTTTTGTTATACTGGTGCACTTCTGTACAATCTAACATCAAATACTAAAAGCATAAGTTTCTGAAAATCACCCGGTATAGTAAACTTTCATTTATTATCGTAATGTCACCGTTAAATCACAACTATAGGCATTGACCTGTCAGCCTGATTCTAATTATATTCTGTTATATCGCGAATTGCAACAAATTTGTCCTCGTCAAAACAAAGGCATATATAATTACCAAATGCACGGTTAGATGAGGATGGCATTTTAATTAACATTATAGTTAAGAACAACAATATTATATAAATTCAGATATCTACGCAATCATCGCTACACCTTAAACCTAGCATTTCACACATTGTTATAAAAGCTAAATTATATAAAAGAAATAGAAAAGAACGTGGGCAACTTGGAACAACAGATTCAACACTGATCAACACTGATCCCAACAGGAATGGCATGGAATTTGTAAATTACTTCCACATATATTTAGAATATAGAAAAGATAATTTCAGAGCAATTCGTAGCATCTACACTTACAATTTTTTGAGCGTCCCTTGTAAAAGTTAAGTTTCGTAACGCCAGAAAATAGACAACCACCCTCGCAACCGATTATTCTTTTTTATGCTTTTATAGCAAAGAATAGGCCACCAAAATTCGTTTTTAGATAAAATTGCTTCCTACTTCCTTAAATTTATGATTATTATTATTTAACAGAAATTAATCGTTATTCTTGGGTATCTTTTTATTGTTTTTATTTTATTTATGGAGAGTTTTAAAGGGTTTTCTGCTTTTAAAGCGTTGTTGTTTAGTTTTTTCTTGCCAATTCATTTTTATTTAAAATTGGTTATCTCTGTGCATCTTTTTGACGTTTTTAAAATTTATGGTGAATGTTAGAAGATATTTTAAAATTTTTTTCATGTGGTGTTCAATATTTTTTAATCATTAACTTTTTTAATTTCTTATTTTGTAAGCCTGTGGTAAAATAATAAAATTATTATTTTCCTTTTAAATTTATAGAAGATGTCATGCAGGTTTTTTCCGTCTTTAATATTTTTTTTATGGCCGTGTGTCTTTTACTTAAATTTTTTTACTTTATATTAAAGAATTTAGTTTTTCATACTGTGGTCATTACCCGGTATGTCATTAAATATTTATTCTTATTCGAGTTTTTCGAAATTTTCGATTTTCCAGAACAAAATCCGTTATTTCGGAAAAAGTGCAAAAAGTTAATTTTCGTTCTTTCTCTACCTGCCTTTATTTTCAATTTTTCTGAAACATGTCAAATACAAAACAAAAATAAGGAAGGGGGGGGGGGACCATTACAGACGATCACCCTGTAGATCAGACACAATCATTTAAAGACAAGTTAAAAATGCACCTACCATTTGGAAATGGTGCAATAGAATTCCAAAATACATATTTTTTATATTACGAATTTGTACTAAAATCACACTTTCAATTGCAAATTTAGATAAAGCAACTTATCAAACTTTTAATTGTGATTAAAAACTAGCCTTAAATTGCCTAGCGATGATATAATACAGGGTAAGGAAAAAGGCCATTTGAAAATTGCCAATTTGCATACTGACTTAAGCGTGAAAAATTCTGAAACTGATCATATCTGTCAACAATTTTAGGCAAATATCGAACATATCGACGATAGGCTGAAAAGTTTTCCAATATTAAAATATTTTAAATTTTCGAGACCAATGTCTCTTTCGTTGACCAACTAAAATTGAATTAAAAAAAATCTAGAGCAGTTGACTGATACCCGTTCGTCTAATGTTAAAATTATAGCGTAACCATAGCAACTTCTGTCAAAGCGACGCAGGGTAGCTCCAAACTGCTCCAGCTTTTTGATTTATGCACATAAAACGCTCGGAGCCAAATATACAAACGTAGATAAAGCGATTTATCGACCTTTCAATACAGATTAAAAATTTGATTTAAATGGCTACCGCAATAATAGAGGGTGGGAAAGACCGCAATATGAAATTTGCCAATTTGCGCACTGAATTATTTCAGGTATCTACGCATTTATTTCGTAACGTTAAACGATTAGAGAAAAATATGGGCAGCAAATACTCAAACATCTCAACAAGACAACTTACCAAGAAATCACCCCCCAATTCAGGATATTCCAACAAATAACCCCCAATTCAGGATATTTCAAGAAATCACCTCCAATTCAGGGTATTCCAAAAATGTTAGTAAAAGTTGAATTATCAAAATAAACAGAATTTGTAATATTCCCCTACAGGGGGCAATATATTTATTTAGTAATGAAACACCTTGTATATCATGCAAATTTTAATCCAAAAGGAATCATGAAGAGCCGGCGGACCATTTCTACCTGCGCCCTTCATAGATTTTAATTTTGTGCAAGAGTCGGGTGCACCGGGGGCACAGATCTGTCCTACTGGAGCTCCCACCCCCAATACAAGGCTCCTCAAACTGGAATAACGTGTAACACAGGCAGAAAGGTAGCTCTGCCTCTGTCTAAGCACCGGAAGAGGGGAGTGCTGGCGTATTGCCTAGGAGCAAAGCCATTGGTCCTCCGAAAGGGGGGCTCAACAAAGAAGAACAATAAGAGAGGTAAGAGATTATATTTGCCTTCCTCATTATTTTGCATGAAGTATAATTTCAGATATCTACTCCTTGATCGCTGCAACCGTTCCCTAAATAAAAATTTTCAATTTTAAAGAATAAGTGCGGAAAACGAAAAAAATATATGAGCGACCTACAACAAGTACCAAATAACTCGTTAGAGCTTCCAAAATCAGAAAAAAAACAGTCATATAGTATGTTCAGATGTTCAAAAAGCGTGACAAAAAAATATAATTTTCTATTAAGCGGCAGTGACAATTCAGATTTTTTTTTAGCAAAATATCCATAATTGCTTCATTACGTAAAATATCAATTGAACAGGATGTTTTTTGAGAGCAATTCGTATCATCTATCAGTGTTGCAGTTTCAATCCAATTGTACTGAATTCAGTACAAATCGATAAGATTCAGTAATTCAGTAAAACATTGTCAAAAGCCTCAGAATTCAGTACGAAGTGCGAAAAGTGAAAAAAATATGAACATTTGCAGTATTTGGGAAACATCTTTATAATTATTGTTCTCCTCTACCTCCACCCCCTCTTGCCTGAAGGCAGATATATGAACTGTCAAAAGAAACATTTGACAAATGTCAAATTTCATTGACAATCAGTGTTGCCGTTTCACGGATACGGATAAGGAAGGGGTGGTGAGGCATAAATATGCCAGCCACTTGCGCACTTAAGCGAGCCCATTGTGCCCCCAGAAAGGTTTTACAAATCCAGCAGTCCTACGGTATTTATGTAGCTTAGTATGAGGCTTGGATCGCATCCCTTTATGTCGGCCATCGTTGGCCATTGATCTTCAGGTGAGTATGTCTTTGTCTGGCGAGAGCGAGGCAATCGCATAGACTGTATTCTCTTCTCTGTATAAGGAGTCGTCAACGATACCTATCTTGTGCAGATGGTCATTTAGGCCGCAATGACCGGTAAGTATTTCTGTCATTATTTTCAAGTTTTAGAAAATATCTAGTTTTGAATTTACCAGGACCTGTTAGTGTTGCTTTGGAGTGGCGAAGTCCGTCTGCCGTTTTCCACCTGGTGATCCATTCTCGAATTGCTGTGTTTTTTTTTTTAAATTTGTTCGGGAACAGTGTCCATGGTGAGTGGTAGTATTGGTTCTGGACCAATTGGTTTTTTTACGAGACGCTTTCTTGGCAAGAGTGTCTGCTCTTTCATTACCAAGGTCTCCATTGTGCCCTTTTTTCCAGGCGATGGTTACTCTGTTTTCCGCAGATATTTATTTGGTTTAGTGAATTTATGCATTTCTTAATCATCAAGCTCCTGGTCTTCATTTTGTTGAGTGTTTGATCAACTGTCTTGCGCCATCTCTCTGCTATTTTGAAAACTCTGTTCATTAACTCTGACAGAACCCCTTCGAACTTGCCCACAACAATGAATGTTATGTCATCAGCTTATCCGATCACAAAGAGTCTTGCTTTATTCAGGTTTTTTATGAGGTTGTTTACGATCATATTCCAGAGCAACGCAACGGGGAGAGAACCCCTCCCCGGGGACATCTTCTCGTTACGAGTGCTGTGACCAATAGTTAGGTTTACTGCTCTAAATTTCAGCATATTGGCGATCCAGCCCCTCATGGTTGGGTGTAGACTCTATGGTTTGTTAGTGCCGTATTTACGCTATGAAAAGTAGCCTTATCAAAAGCTCCTTCAATATTGAGAAACGCTCCGAGGGCGCATTCTTTTCGGTGCAAGGCTTCTTCAATTGTTTGAACTACGTAGTGAAGTGCTGCTTCTGTAGATTTTCCAGTCTGATAATATGCTTGATGGTTTGGATGGATATCCTCTAATGTATCTATCACACAGCCTTTCTAGAGTTTTCATAAAAAATGAGGATAGGCTGGTTGGTCTGTATGATTTTGGTTCAGAGTAGTAGGTAAATACTTACATTTCTCCAAGGTGTGGGTACATATTTGTGGACCAGGAGCGCTTTAAATAGCATTCCTAAATGTTCACCCTCAGCTCTGAGTCCCCATTGAAGCAGAGCTGAAGCAATTCCGTCCGGGGACTTAAAGGGCTTGAATGATTTGATAAGCCCACTGTAGCTTTTCTTTAGTGATGACCTTGTTCGATAATTTCCAATCGTCTTCGGTTGGGAAGTATTGGGTGTTCTCTGGCCATGTCACTTCTTGTATGTTACAGTCAGGAAAATGTGTTTCCAGCAATAGTTTGACTATCTCTTCTGAGAGGAAGTATAACTCCTATCACCTTTCCGGAGACTTCCAGGTTGTCGGCTGCGATCTTTAGAGAGCACCTTTTCAATACAATTATTGCCCTGAATTTAGTACCAAGCGATTAGATTCGTTACTGCAGTAAAACGTTGTCAACAGCATCGAAATCCGGTACGAAGTGTGAAAAGCATTCTTCGGATTAAAAATCTGTATAATTATTGTTAATTTGGTATTTTTGCGTGTCCATATGCATGTGCCGCCATCGATGTATTATTAAGACTAAAACATATTTATTAAACTGTAAATTATTATATGGTGCGTTTTTGGCCTTATTATCCTTCCAATAAACTTTTGATGCTTTGCATTTTTTATGTTGTAAATATAAGTCTTTTATTTAAACTTTAAACATGCTTTCAAACAGATTTTTATTTATTTCGTGTTAAATAAACGTGTTTAAAAATAATGGCATTAGATTTATTTATAATATTAATTATATTATGTACATGTAAAAGTATTTGTTTTATTTTCCTGCCACTAGTTCCACTACATTTTTTTTGTCAATAAACGCATGAAATTTATATAAAATTAAACTCCTGCATTTTTTACATGTATGTAAATGTATAATTACAAGAAATTTTGAAATTGTGTATAATTTTTCCCAATTTAGTGTATTTTCCAAAAAAAATCAGTGTAATTTTAAAATTTGCCTGGACAACACTGTATCGCAATATTTTTATCGGCGCGGCGCGAGGTTCGGTGAAATTTTTTCCTGGATTTGCCCTAATATTTTGACAGACACGTGATTTGACTTTGCCGTTTAATTAGACAGATCATTTGACTAACAAATTTTCAAGGCGAAACCACGGCACATATAACAACCAGCAATATCACATCTTCTTTTTTCGCATCGGCGCAAGTTCGCGCGCAAGATATGCCTTGGTAGGAAATCCATCAAATTTCCGCCAGCGGCGTCGTGTTTTTACGACTGGTTTATTTTATTGCTATTGGAGTTAAATCGAAACCATAGGCGTGTATTTGTCAAATAATGGACATTGTGAGAGACGAACGTTGTTTATGACATTGTGTAATGCAAAAAGCCATGGTGTTTAAGCAATAAGAACTTGTTCATACCAGAGATATTCTTCTAAGAAGAATTTCTTTAAATTTCCTGCTCATACAACAAGGTATACATATATTTCATAACCCATTGTATTTGTAATTTTATATTACGGCTTTGTTAAAGGAAAATCATACTTATATATATTTCAAATCCAGCCCTGACTTTTCCTGCCCAACTGACATTAGCAAGGTCAAATTTAATTTTTCGCCTGACAGGTCGAGTAATATTGCTGGTTGTTATATGTGCCGTGGCGAAACTAAGGGAAAAATGACATTTCCGTACGCCATATTTATTAAACCTAATTAAATATCTCTAATAAAACCATAATATGTAATGTTGCAATAAAAAATTTAAAATTTTATAATAATACTCCTCCTTCCCACTTAGGACGAATTCGAATTGTCAAAAGTGACATTTAACAAATTTCGATTTTTTTTCGCAACATCTATATTTAAAGATTGTTGAGCGAACCTCGTCACAGCTGCGCCCCGTAACGCCAGGCAACCACCTATTCTCGAATCTGCCTTTTTGCCAAAGAGTAACCCAACGAACAAGCTTTTAAATCTATCGTAAACAGGTGTTTTACACCAGCTTTAATTAAACAGAAAAAAAATTAATAATTAAATTCGCCATTGCGAACTGCAATATTTGCAATAAAGATGCCAGAGAATTTAGTGCTAAACCAAGTTCTCGATGCCCCGAAAATGATGTGTCATTATTTTATAGACAATTCAAACGCTGCGGTCGGATGTGTACTTACATTTTAATAATCAAATTCTCACGTGTACTGGGTACTCTTCTGTTTTTATTGAAGGTGATCTATGCAATACACAATTCAAGAATTACCGCTCTGTTTCCGGGGAAATCCAACACTAATAAAATAGGATAAGGTCGAGGATAAACTAACCGAAACTACCAGTTCGTAATTGTGGGTTCTCGGAAGTTAGAAATATTAATGAGAGAACAATGATTGCATAGCTCGCAAGTAAACAGCCTCCAGCCACTGATTTTTATAGTTTACGTTCCTAATTAATTCGGAAACACGCACCGTTCTTTTGGTAAATCCACATGGTGTTTGATTCACAACATATACAATGCCTAAGCATTAAAAATAATAATTATACATATTTATGGCACCTTTATTGCGGATTTTCCAGTTCACTTGTGAAACAGTAATTTGCATGATTAAGGTGTACAAACAAAACGAATGAAATTATATGCACATATAGGTATTATTAGCTAATAAAAAATATAGAGATGGCCACAAATAAATAAATTTGGCAAGATTTTTTTCCAAAATGAAATAGCGCTTTTCCATGATTATAGTACCAGAAATTGCTTAACTTTTAATGCATGGCCGATTATTGTAATGAAAACTAGATTTTTTACGTATACTTTATTTAATATTAACATCAGAAAAGGTAGAAATTGTAGTATTAGTCGAAGTTCTTTAGTAGTACCGTCGTTTGCTTTCCTCAAACAACCGTGGTAGAAACTCAAGGCGAGCGTGTTCGACGTTAAGCTCAGAGAATTTTATTTTTTTTACAATTTATACCCAAAATCAAGTCTACAACTTTTGATGTCAGTTGGAAGAGTACCGGTTTCAAGGTGTATTAAAGGAAATTCGAACTAAAATCCTTAAATTAGACAAGGAATCCTACTGGCTGTTTCGCAAGATTTTATATCTTATGATTTTAATTTTTATCTCAACAAAACTTTCACTGCAAATACATTTTTTGCCAAAAGAACTTTGGGAGGCAATACATCTATACTTCCCAGTCCCACTCATAATTCGTCACCTATATAGGGGTATGGTTAGACGAAAACACCTTTGAAAATGAATGAATTGACCGTAAGAAACCCTATGGGCCGTCGAGATCACCAGACTTGACCCATTAGATTTGTATATGTTTTATTAGGAAAACTAGGTATCATACGAAGTTTAAGCATCGCTGAAAGCCCTACAAAATCGCAGAAGTGTCTGGTACTAATACAATTAATGATTAGTAGAAAACATTGATTTTTAGCGTTAAATTAAAATTTTGAGAATTGCGTATTATAGTACTTTTCCTTAAAATAAATGTAGTTTCATATCCTGTTGATTTTTTGATTGCGTTAATTAGAAGCAGCAAACACATGTGACGACTTTAATGTAGTTATAGATATGTTCTATATTGTTGTGGAGGATTCATGTTTTACCTTACAAATGTATGTGTAACAGCACATATATAGTTTAGTGACCCTAACGATAACGAAGCTAAAGGAAACTGAAAAAACGGTCGACGTTTCGAGGAATAAATCTGCCCCCGTTGTGTTGCTCAACTTCTGTAAGTTTTAATAGCACCTGGTTACCTTTGCTAAAAACTGAACTTGATAAGGGACACTTAAAAATTAACTAAACTTTTCAACAAAAATCATCGAATTGTTCCTAAGCAAATAACACCAAATTGTAGATATATGAAATCTAAAAAAAACAATTAATAATTTACCTAATAACACCTCATTATCACAGTAACCCAAAAGACCAGTAACCGTAACAAGTAATTAAATGATACGACATTATAATTGTCATCTTGTCAAGTCAAAGTCAATTCAAAGCTTGACAATCTCCAAGAGCTTTTTACTGTTACTAACCATTTTCATTTTTAGATTTGTTCGTTCTTGACAACGGGGGCAGATTTGTTCCTCGAAACGTCGACCATTTTTCCAGTTTCCTTTAGGTTTTTCAGCTTCGTTAGGGTCACTAAAACAGCACTTGTGCTGTTTACACCCTGGAGCCAGAGCAAGCTAAGCGGAGACAATAGGCAAACATTTAGGTAAAATTTAATGTAATTTTTAGGGATGCGTTGGAAAAAATTGTCAGATTGAGCGAAAAGCAGTGGCGTATCACGGTTTTCTAGAACACTGTTATTGAAGAGATCCTCATGAACTCTGTAAAGTATTATTTTTATATTTTTTGACGCCTCAAATTTAGCACGGTTAAATCATAGTGATTTTACGCACTTGCCAAAACCTTTTGACGGCCTCTGTACATTTAAATTTTGAGAGAGTCAGAGAGAAATACGATTTGCAACGATGTGTAGAATATATTTTTTTAAACATTGTTCAGAAGAAATATTGGAGTTTAAATTGCTATTTTAATCGTAGTCATATATTTTTTGCATCAGGTAAAACAAATCAATTTCATACTGTGCAAGAAGATGACCTTTCTTGTAGCCAGTCACGTAGTTAATCGGTAAGACATGAACTTGAGTACTTAGAATAATACATAAATAATAGTAAATAAATTTTTCGACGCTAATGGATCGGTAACCAACTACCAAAGATCAAGTTTACGATGATCCCTAGATACATCATATCAGAAGAACTCGATACGATAAACGTAAGAAAAAAATACTAAAACACTAACCTTTTCCTAAATATCCAAAGCACTATGTCATTTCCAGATACCTGTTCGTACCAAAACACTCTTCTTCACTGAATAAAGAAGAAACACTGTAATAACGTTTGTTGTCTATCGTTTATACTACTCACTTGCCTCTTAGAGAACCCAAACTGGTTTATATGATTTCGCTGACGAACCAACACATTTTGCGGGTACTACTACTTGCCTTGCAGGCGGTACAGAACGGGGTCAGTGGCGTCGATAGAGATATTATACGCGGTACCTGCTAACGATATTCAAATTTCGTTTACTTGTTGAAATTTGAAAGGCTAATTATCATAATACTTAAAACAATTTGGAACTGATAGTTCATTTATAACAAACAAAAAGTAATAAAGTTTTTAGTTGGCTACTGATAGTGGAGAAAGTTACAATTTTATTTTTTAAAGAATTCTATATTTGCAAATGGCGTTTGCAACATTTTCTGAAATGTGTACAAGTAATATTTCCAAAACGTTCTGAATTCACTTTAGTGGCAAATTAATTAATTAGTTAATCTTTGGCATTGCAAAGCAACTCTGGAAAAGTTTAACGCAAAAATGGCTGTTAATTCGCAAATATTTCAAATTTGATTAACTGTTACATGAAATGAAATGATAGCAATTGGGGTTTCGAACAGGTCCGTTACCCCCCCCCCCCCCCCCCCCCCCGCATTGTTTCTTTTCTCCAAAACGCTAGCACAGGACCTTGAGACCTAGCACAGCGCTAGCACACTCATAGTAATAAGAAGGATATCCTCTAATTTTTGTAGGGGGGGGGGGGGGGGGCAGCGCACCTTTTTTAATTGCAATTCTGGCTAGCACAGCTTCTTTGGAGCTAGCACAGTCTAGCACAACTACAAAAATGCTAACACAACTACATTTTTGAAAATAATAGAAATGCGGGAAAGGGGTGGGGGGTTAAGTTAACGTTTGGGTTCTTTTGAGAGTTGGTAAAGATAATTGTTATGCACAGCAAGAATAGACCTAGCACAGGCTAGCACAATCATTTTGAGAGCTAGCAGATCCCTACAGTTGAATATATAGGAGATGGGGTGAATTTTTGCTGGCCGTCCCTCAGCTAATATATTTCCGTAAAATTGTTAGCACAGGAAGCTTAGACCTAGTAGAGGCTAGCACACCCCTACAGTTGAATATATAGGGGATGGAATGCATTTTTGCTGGCCGCCCTCAGCTAATATTTTTCAATCAAAACAGCAAGCTTAGACCTAGCACAACCATTTTGGTTAAAGGGAACGTGAGCTGCGATTTGGCCTAATTGATACAGCGGGTTCAGCGTGAAGTTGCCCCCGTTTTCAATACACCCTAATTTCTTTTATATTGATGTACTAGCTTCGGAGGGATGTGTGCTAGGTTGTGCTAGGTACTAAGCACACTCCTATAATAATTATCTTTACCAACCCTCAAAAGAACCCAAACGTTAATTTAGCTACGCCCCCTGCATTTGCTGTCTATTATTTTCAAAGATGTAGTTGTGCTAGTTTTTTTGTAGTTGTGCTAGAATGTGCTAGCTCCAAAGAAGCTGTGCTAGCCAGGATTGGAATTAAAAAAGAGGCATGGGGGGGGGGGGGGCTAGCGTTAACCTCCCCCCCCCCCCCCCGCATGAGTGTGCTAGCTTGAAAACAAATTGTGCTAGGTTGTGCTAGATCTCAAGGTACTATGGTAGCGTTTTGGAGATAAAAATCAATGCGGGCGGAGGGGGACAGATTAACGAATCTAATAATTTTTGGCCTCATTTGAAGAATATGATTTTTCGACCTTCTACGTCTCCTACCGAGGAACCTATTTGCGGTAGGTTCTCACTGAGGTCAGATTCGAACCCGCAGTCGTGGAAAACCCCACCAATCCGAATTATCTCCAAGGTCTCTTTTGGGTACCTAAAAACCGGTAGGTTCACAATATTTTTTCCATTTAAATCACTCTGGTCCGAACTGCTACATCGACGTCATCGATTTCGGCCGAAAAAAAAACTTTTTTTTCTGGAACCTACCCGGTAGGTTTCACGGGTCTCTAATGTTCATATTTCAGTGTTTTTGACCCCGAAAACCCTCGAGTACCAATTAGGCCAAATAGCAGCTCACGTTCCCTTTAACCAAAATGGTTTTGCAAGGTCTAAGCTTGCGGTTTTGACTGAAAAATACTAGCTGAGGGCGGCCAGCAAAAATGCATTCCATCCCCTATATATTCAACTGTAGGGGCTAGCACACCCCTACAAAATGGTTGTGCTAGCCTGTGCTAGATCTAAGCTTGCTGTGCATAACAATTATCTTTACCAACCCTGAAAAGAACCCAAACGTTAACTTATTTTCAAAAATGTAGTTGTTCTAACATTTTTTTAGTTGTTGCAGACTGTGCTAGCTCCAAAGAAGCTGTGCTAGCCAGTATTACAATTAAAAAAGGTGCATGGGGGGGGGGCTAGCGTTAACCTAGCCCCCCCCCCCCCACATAAATTAGATAATATCCTTATTACTATGGATGTGCTAGCTCTAAAACAAATTGTGCTAGGTTGTGCTAGATCTCAAGGTCCTGTGCTAGCGTTTTGAAGAAAAAAAACAATGCGCGGGGTGGGGGGGAGGGGGGGCAGGTTAACGGACCTGTTTGGAACCCTGGGCATAGGCATTGCAACACAGCAGTGTTGCCAGGTCTACCAATTTTTCGGTAGATCCATCGATTTTCATAATATTCTACCGATCTACTGATTTAAGGTAAAATTCTATCGAAAAGTATTGTTATGAATATTATTATTTATTTCGACTTATTATTATATACCTATACTATTTACCTAGTACCAGTAGTACCCACTTATGACTCAGTTCTATTTAAAAAAAATAATTTTTGATGATGGTAGTACAGTGCCTTTGCCACTAATGTGGTAGTGGTGGCGTCCTCTGTTGGTTAGTAGGAAATTTAACTGTTACAAACATTTAATTTTGTGTATTCATTCTACCTCTATATCGAGGTACTTATTTAATGTTTCTATCATTGCTTATGTTTATATAAAGGAAGAAGGAAATTCTATTTAATGGTACTGGTAGTGGATTTCCCGTCGTATTTTCTTATTTAGCCGAGGCGTTGATGACAACAGCTTGAAAACATAAAAGTTAAAACAAATAAAGTATTCTATCAGAGCTCTGGTGCTATGATCAGTTTTGCCAGGTCATAATTTTTTTTCCCAGTATACCTACTGCCAGTCCAAAATTCAGTAAAACTGAGTAGACAGATGAGTTGCTTAATTAAAGGGGCAGAAAGTTTATTAATGTTGGAGTGGTTTCTCTTTTTGATAGCGTTTATATGTTATATATTTATACGCTGTTTTGAATCGTTAAGACTATCAAAATTTACAACCATCATCATCATCATCAGTAGTGCTATAGCCCTACAGGGCCTCGACTTTCCAGCCTCGTCCGCCATCCTTTCCAGTCTCTGGCAAGGACCTTCCAGTCAGCTGCACCAAATGTTCTGGCATCCTCAGAAACGCCGCGCCGTCTTTCCATCTCAGCCTTGGTCTCCCTCTGCCTCTACAGCCGGTTGGTATGGCCTCAAAGTTTCTTCGCGTTGGCACGTTGTTGTCATAGCGTGCTACATGTCCTGCCCATCTTAACCTGCCAATCTTGATTGTTGTTATTATGTCTCTGTTTCCTGACCCTCTGCATAAGTTATAAAGCTCAAAATTATATCTTCTTAGCCAGACGTTATCCTCTTGAACAGCACCATAAATCTTTCTTAGGATTTTTCGTTGAAATGTTGATAGTAACGTCACAGTAAAATTGGTACAATTAACGTCTTCTAGATTCTGATCTTTGTGCTTCTTGAAAGGCTGATTTACGTAAGTATTTTGACAGCCCAAAATATCAACGATTGGCAAGCATTATGCGCCTTTTTATTTCTTTGCTGATATCATTACTCGGGTTTATCAAGGCTCCGAGATATACGAACTCAGCCACTGCTTCGATATTTTGATCCGCGTCTCTCGCCCTGCACTCTTTTGTGGCAGCCATAAACTTTGTCTTATTTGCATTTATTTGTAGTTCCATATTTCTTGCGGTTTCTCAAAGTGTACAAACATTTCTTTTGCTTTTCGAAGAGTTCTAGAGGTCAGGTCCATGTCGTCTGCGTATGCCTACGCCTGTGATGACTTATTAAAAATAGTACTTCTAGTATCCAGTTCCGCATCTCGAACTACTTTTTCTAGTGCTATGTTAAATAGGGGACAGGCCAGCGCGTCACCCTGCCTCACGCCTACAGTTGATTCGAGTGTATCTGAGGTTTTATTCTGTATTACTACGTGGCACACAACTTTTGACATTGTCATTTTTGTCAATTCAATTGAGGTTTTTGGAATGTGTAGCTCATTCATGACTCGCTATAACTTTGGTCTTAGAACGCTATCATAAGCTGCCTTAAAGTCAATGAAAAGATGGAACGTGTTGATATTGTATTCGAAGCACTTCTCGAGCATCTGGCGTAGTACGAAAATCTGGTCTGTTTTCGATCGATCAGTTCGGAATCCGCATTGGTATTGTCCGATTCTAGGATTTCTAGGTTCTGCGTACGTCCTTATGCGAGATATCAGGATATGTTACAGTATTTTATAAGCAGTGTTAAGTAGTGTAATAGCTCGATAGTTACTGCATTCCAACTGTTCGCCTTTTTTGTGTAAAAGGCATATAACCCCTACGTTCCACTCTTCTGGCATTTGTTTTTCACGCCAGACTTTTCGGACGATTTGTAGCATGGTTTCTTCCAATACTTCTTTCTCCACCAGCTTTGATGAGTTCTGCTGTGATAGTATCTCTTCCAGGAGGTTTGCAGTTTTTCAGCTTCTTTATGGCATCCTGGATTTCTTGCAAGTTGGGCGGTTTATTTAATTCTTCTAGCTCTTCTGCTTCTTGGTTATCTGAGCCTAGAAGTTCGGAGAAATGCTCCACCCACCTTTTGAGTATTTCCTCCTTATTGGCAAGAACCTGTCCGTTCTTGCTCTTACAAATATTTACTTTTGGTTTGAACTCCTTTCTTATATTGTTAACCTTCTGGTAAAACTTTCTTGATTCCGACTGATTTTCGAGTCATTCTACTTCATCCTTTCAAAATTTACAACCAACTCACAATAAAAAATCAAACACTAATACTAAGTATTATAAAATAGTTTATTAAGGGACATGGAAATCATTGGAAAATAAAAATAAATAATAATATTAAAAAATAAAAAACACAAATAAAAACCATTAAAGACTAAACAGATAATCTAATCGGAGTCGGAATCAGCCAAATTATCATTTTTAATTTATTTAGCGCTAGAAGATCATGTGAAAACTTTACAGAATGACAATTTGCAATTTGAATTTTTTTTTCAACGGTATTCCAAAACTCCTCTAGGGAACATCGTTTCCTAAAGTTATTTTCCATATCTTCAGTTAAAGAACTGATCGATTTAAAAACTTTCGCGCCTAAATAGATTTCACTAATGAAACGCAACGGGACGACCGAACGTCCCGGTCGGCCAGAGTGCACTCTAAAATCGCGTGTACAATAATAATAATAAAATTATTATTGCTCATATTGCTGTGACATTTTAATTATATATAATTATAGCTGGAAAAAATCATAAACAGCGAATAATAAAATATAATAATGGCAACGGCCTTTCTTTAGTAGAATTCACATTGATAGAGTAGCACCGATCTACATTAGAGTAGTCATTTAAGGCCATCACAGACACATCGCATAACACCGTAGCATAAGAGCATAAGGGTTTCGACCAATCACAGCCGATATATCGAACGGACATATGACTAAAACAAGAGTGTTTAATTGGCCGCGCATAGCACAACCTCCGTAATTATTCATTCTTATGGATAATTCTTATGCAAAAGTTATATGGCGTTCGATATATCGGCTGTGATTGGTCGAAAACCCTTATGCTCTTATGCTACGGTGTTATGCGAAGTGTCTGTGAAGGCCTTTACTATCAGTACACCAATGGCCAAATCAGTAGACCTGCCAACTTCAATCTAGGGGCTGACCCATAACTCTGAGGGGAGTAATGTGGGTTGCCTAAATTCACTTTTCGCATGGCCCACCGCTCGCTTCGCTCGCTACGGGGGCTTAAGAAAAGGAAACTAACCAGGTGCTAACCCAAGACATACCCAAAATCAAGAAAAAAACTGTTTAGAATTATAACCTTAAAAAAAACTGACGGGGTTTAAACCTGGGTCGCCGAAGTGAAGACTAACCATGCAGACCTCTAGACCATCAGGGGACATACAAACGATTGGTTGTATCGCGAAGTACATGAAAACAGTTGACAGCTCAAAGTTATGGGCAATCCCTAGGACATAAATGACACAAAAGTCTGGGTACACCGGAATGGATTAAATTTTTTTATTCGAATATTGCGATATTCCGGCACTTCACGCAATTATATCATATGATTCCTATGAAACGTTGACTATTATTTAACTTCACGCATGAAACAGTGTTCCACATTATTACAATCAAACAAAACTAAC
>MU181984.1:520157-535040 GCA_016904865.1 Pissodes strobi
CATGAAACAGTGTTCCACATTATTACAATCAAACAAAACTAACCCAAATTAACTCGAATTTAAAAAAGGAATAAACATAACCTTAAAAAAAATAAAAACATCTGTCGGCAATAACGGGAATCGAACTCGCGCCGGTATATCACAGGATTCACAAGCGCAGCCACCAACCACTGGACCACCAGACTCTGGAAGCAATTGACCAAAAATTAGAAGCCTTGCGTGTCGAAAGTTTATCTTTATTCCTTTTTAAATTTGAGTTAATTTGGGTTAGTTCTGTTTGATTGTAATAATGTGGAACACTGCTTCATGCGTGAAGTGAAATTATAGTCAACGTTTCATAGGAATCATATGATATAAATGCGTGAAGTGCCGGCATATCGCAATATGTCAATGAAGAAGGGTTAAATCCATTCCGGTGCATCCAGACGTTTATATAAAAACGACCTGGCATCGCCGGCTATGATTATATTATACAATATACATCACGATACACCTACACACGGTATGTTCCGAGTGTTATATGTTATACTCTGGTATGTCAGCCGTTCGAAGAATTACAACGTGACGTCAAGTGTGTTGCAGATTTTCCCTGTATTTTACATATAAATTCCACACGTCACAGTTTATTATACCGGTACGGTATAAACCTTTGACAAGGTATAAACTGTGCACACGTAACGTAGTATACGAACTGTCGTTTTTCGGAAAGCTGACATACCGTATTTAGAGGCCTGTTCATTTGGCTTTGCTCAACCTGCTCGGAAAATCAGCTTGGAGCAGAATACGAAATGTCACAACGGCACTTCAAGCAGATATTTCACAAGAGCTTTGTTTATATAGGACAATGACAAGAGTCTAGCGACCCGACCAAATTTTCGATACCAAAGGCCACCTATACTACATAGGTGGCCTTGCGTGGAATATATTCACAAAGAAGGGGGATTCTTTGTGAATGTATTCGCGGAAACACATGCAAGCTACTGTATATCGGCTATAATACGGCTTTTATTAAATATATCCGGGTTTTTAGTTAAATAAAGCAACATATTTTGGAAAAAGTGCATCCAAAGTACGGGCACGTATTACAATAAGTAATAGCACTTTTCGCATTTTTGATATTTTCTACTCGAACGACTTCCTACCTTGCTACCCCAGGTGAACGCGCTTTTTGTTAAGACAGCACGTAGATAGGATATTTTATATGTAGGGATATTTTTCTCAAAAAGGACCAAGATGCCTTTCAGCCTTTCAAAATTTTAAAATTGGAGTTATATTATTATTTTATATTTTGCGGTTTTTGTTGATTATCTGTCATCTTTCTGCTTTTGCTCTAAGTGCTCCACCTCCAGACTAGGTGCAAGTAGAGCATGATCTAACTGATCTCGGGCACAGTAGTGCTCCATCCCAACCGAACAAAAAAATATCAGCTGCTCGAGCCAAATGAACATCGATCACCTGCTTAGAGTAGTGAGAGCAGACCAAATGAACAGGCCTTAGGGGTATCGTGATTTTACATATGATTACGAATCATGATACAAAGAAAAAAGATTGTATCATAATTACGATTTACGAAACTCGACTCTAGCGATCAGCGGTTATAAACCATAACGGGCGGGACATGGTTTGTTTACTATTTTAGAACATCCAATGTTTCACTCACGCCTGGCCCTCCGCTCGCTTCGCTCGCTACGGGGGCTCAAGAGAAGGAAACTAACCAAGTGCTAACCCAAAATTAATAAAAAAAAACTTTTTACAAACTAACCGTGTCCGAAATGCAGCTTTGAACTTGAACATTTATTTACTTCTTTCATTACAGCAATTATAATAAATAGATCTACGTATATGTAACTTAATCATGCTCGCAAAGTCCCTTACATAAGAGTTTATGGAACAGGGCGCGTGAAGTATCAACAGGTAGACAG
Source organism: Pissodes strobi (assembly GCA_016904865.1). Taxonomy (NCBI): domain Eukaryota; kingdom Metazoa; phylum Arthropoda; class Insecta; order Coleoptera; family Curculionidae; genus Pissodes; species Pissodes strobi. The sequence continues at coordinate 522,080 of MU181984.1, forward strand.
TTATTGGCCTAACCACTGGACCACGAAACAGTTTAGGTGTATGGTGCACTGGACGACTGGACCCCTAGAGCTGTTGCAGGTAACTCGCTGGACCGTCAAGACATTCGAACAAACTCTCCAAATCCGAGTATAACAAACGATGTTATACTCGGCCCCAAATAGTAAACAAAACAAATCAAGCCCCACTGTAACTACGGTTTGTAACCGCGGCCCGCTAGAGGCGAATATTTACGAATTACATTACGATTGATTAAAACGGTCCTTCTGGACCTACAAAAATTTTATACGATAACAGAATTGATACCGAATCGACGTTGTTTTTCCCGTTTCCATTAGGTTTTCGGAGCCGGAGCCGAGAGCTTCGAACAAAATTCAAAGTGAAACGTAAGTGAATCAAGCCGGGTGTATAGAGCCAGCCGAATAAAAGTGAAGGCGCCATCTGTGAGAATATATTATAATCTGATAACGGCGATATTATCTATATTCAGGGTATTTTTTTAATTAAGTGCCGATACTTAAGGTTGTGAATGCTTGGTCGATTTTAAGAAGAAAAGTTAATATTAACATATGTCCTAAAGCTTTGGGCTACACGATGTTAAATCTTTTTAAAATATATAACTTTTTTTATCATATTATTTATTATATAACTCTTAGATATTTTTTATGAAATTTTGTGCACACCTTTTAATCAATTTATTTTTAATATTACCAGTGACGTCCGTACGGGGTTTGAACTGAATATTTTTACAGAAAAAAAAGGTACGCCACTGATTTTTCTAAAAACCAAACTAATTCTTAAAATCCTTATTTATATTGGAGCAAATTTGGTTCATAGACTTACTTTCGTACGATGCAGCGTTTTCGCGTAAAAAAATAAATACCAAATTTTTTTTTTTAAATTTTATTTTAAAAATCGCGATTTATTTAGTATAACGATAAATTCAAAATCTTAAATCTAATGCGAAATGACAAGAGAAGAAAAACAAAATAAAGAACCCACATTATTTACAGTAGTTGTTAGAAGTGTCCTCCACCCACACGTATGCACACAGACTGAAGCACATTTTCTAAGATTCCTGGGGTGTTTCTTATGGTTTGGCAGCATACTATATCAAAAAGTTTGGTTTTTAGAAAAAACAGTGGCGTACCATTTTTTTCTTTAGAAATATTCAGTTCAAACCCCGTACGGACGTCACTGGTAAATTAAAAAAAAATCTTTTAAGTAAAAAAATGCTCTTTATTGATTAACAGTTGTGTCCAAAATTTCATAAATATATCTAAGAGTGACATAATAATTATGATAAAAAAGTTATATATTTTTTAAAATTTTAACATCCTGTAGCTCAAAAATGAAGAGCTTTAGGACATTAACCCTTAATATCCTAGCCCATTTTAAGATCCTTTACACAAATAGAGCACTATGTAAAAATCGACCTCTCCTATTGGTCGATCCATCTCGTATTACAATATTTCTTCATGATTCGTGATGCAATCAATTTGTGACAAGAGCTCTCGTGGTTGAGAGGTTAGATGGCTGGGTCTCACCTGGACGGCCTGAGTTCAAACCTCGTTGCTTTTTTTATTTATATTTTTTTAAGATTATGTTTCTAAACAGTTTTCTTCTTGATTTTGGGTATGTCTTGGGTTAGCATCTGGTTAGTTTCCCTTTCTTGAGCCCCCGTAACGAGCGAAGCGAGCGGAGGGTCATGCGAATCGACCAATAAGAGAGGTCGATTTTTACATAGTGCTCTATTTGTGTAAAGGATCTTTAACGCATAATTGACGAAATCTTTTGTTCAGGCGCTTCCGAACTTTTGCTATTGTGTCATAGATGCCGCCAGTTACACTCTTTATATTTTCCGTTTTAAGATCCTTTACAGGCGTAGCCGACTGTATCAAAATCGGCCTCTCCTATTGGTCGATCCATCTCGTATTACAATATGTCTTCGTGATGCAATCAATTTGTCACAAGAGCTCTTGTGGTGTAGAGGTTTAGATCGTTGAGTCTCACCTGGGAAACACGGGTTCGAACCCCGTTGCTTTTTTTTATTTTTTTTTAAAGATGTTTCTAAACAGCTTTTTTTCTTGATTTTGGGTAAGTCTTGGGTTAGATTGGGTTAGCACCTGGTTAGTTTCCTTTTCTTGAGCCCCCGTAGCGAGCGAAGCGAGCGGAGGGCCATGCGGATCAACCAATCGGAGAGGCCGATTTTGATATAGTCGGCTACGCCTGTAAAAGATCTTAAAATGCTTATATAGTTTGAAAAAACGTTTGTAATCGTCTGTTGTGTTATAAGATCCTTTACACAAATAGAGCACTATGTAAAAATCGACCTCTCCTATTGGTCGATTTGCATGGCCCTCCGCTCGCTTCGCTCGTTACGGGGGCATATAAAAATCGTCCTTTCCTATTGGTCGATCCGCATGGTCCTCCGCTCGCTTCGCTCGCTAGGGGGGCTCAAGAATAAAAAATAGCAACGGGGCTCAAACCTAAGCCATCCAGGTGAAACCCAGCTGTATAAACCTCTACACCACGAGAGCTCTTGACAGAAATCGATTGCATCACGCAGACATATCGTAATACGAGATGGATCGGCCAATAGGAGAGGTCGGTTTTTACATAGTGCACTATTTGTGTAAAGGATCTTTAAAAGCTCCTCTGTTGAAGGCATAATATGTTGTGTTGGTGCAATAGGTTGATTTGTTTAGTGTTGTTTTAAAAAGTCATGAAAAATGGATCCTACATTCGAGTAAGTATTATTTCATTTATGTATTCACTCAAATTGTGGCTAAAAATCATACAAGATATTCCTAAATAGTTGAACTTTCTAGGTAATACGCAAATTTCACAAATGAGTTTATTATTATTTTTTTTATATTCGTTGCAGAACTGCGGTGTTACACTTAGGTAAGTAACGCTAGAATAATAGGAGCATTTTTTTATAAAATGGTCCGGTTATATTTTTTATGTTTCTTCCGCTTATTATAGAATCCTGTCATATATTTATTGGTAGTGGGGGGTAATTGTTGCTGCCAGGCTCTTTTGTACTAGAATTATTATTTTCAGGAAATGGTTTTCTCTACAAGAAGCTCTAGAAATGGCGTATGCCGGTGATGAGTTAGATGTAACTGCAATTTACACAGAGCCTCCGGATGTCAGTGCCTTGACAGCAGATGAGGATTCCGGAGATGAGGAAGATATCGGTGATTTAGATAGACTTACTGGACGCCAGCTTCGTGCCCCGGTGGAAGTTTTACTGCCAAACAATAACCGCATAAATAGTGACAGTATATGCAACAAAATAGAAATCTTGATCTAGACAATAGTGAGCTTCAGCGAAAAGGAAAGCAAACAACATTTTTATGGACAACTAGTGATCTACAAGATCGAGGTACAGAATTTGGCCCTCCAGATTTTCAAAATTTTGCTAACTGTTGAAGGATTTGAAATGTTTTGGGATAACGATATTTTTGAATATTTGGTGGATGAAACCCGAAAGTATGCGATTTTTAAAAATGTTCCAGACCCAAAGATCACTCTGGACAAAATAAAATGTGCATTGGCTATTCTGGTTCTAAGTCGCTATGATGTGAAACCAGAGAGGCGGTTCTACTAGGATTCCAAAAAAGTGACATTGGGAATGACATGGTGAAAAATGCTACGCGGAAAAATAGATTTGAAGTAATTATGCAGTTTCTTCCCTTGGCTGATAATAATAATCCAGACAGAGCTGACAAGGCATGGAAAAGCCGCCCCTTGATGGATAAGCTAAAAGAGAGATTTCTAAAACATTTTGTACATGAAGAGCATGTAAATTATCCCTTGAAAGAAATGTTACGGTTTGAAAATACTCCATTGAATAAAATAAAATCAGGATAAATCTTACTTACCAGAGCTTAGTTCTTAAAATTTAGATTGAATAAAAATATTAAACTGGTTAGTCCAAATGCATTTATTTTCTAGTGATAATTTACATCAAATCACCTTCACTATTTTAACTAATGGTTGATCACTTTTGCCAACTGAGTTTTTCCATTCGACCTTCTGTATTCATAGATCAGCCAAAACTCTGGAAAAGCAAATAAAACAATAATTAGATCACAGAATGTTCTTCTAAATGAATTTCATAGCCTATTTACATATATTGCCAAGCCGTGCATATGTTTACTCGCCTCTTCCTTAATTTTGCTTTGTAAATTAATGTATTGATTATTAATGTATTGAATGCTTCTTCTTTTTAGTAGGTAGGTAATCGTTATGTTACCCAAAGATCGGAAGTTTACAATTTTAAGTACTAAATTTCTCTTATACAAACTGTAGACTGGTTAGTTTCAAATCAAATTTAACTTTTAGACACCATTTTCTTTACAAGTAACTTAATAATACCTTTCTCTATTGCAACTACAATTAAATTTATTAAAATTAATGTGCAGGTCAGTTATCAAGACAATAACAAAGATCTAAATTGTTGCAAATATGAGTGGTAAGGAGTAAAATTGTTGCTACCTGGAAGGTTTGTTGTAAGGTCTTTAGGTTTTTAACACATACTTTTCACAAATCCTTCTGAAATATCATAGAAAATTGGAAAAAGTAGTAAAATATTCTGATTTAATCTCAAAAATGTATAACAGTCAAACAGATATGTCATGTGTCTGTCAAAATTTATTTTCATCAAAGTTATCCCTGGATTTGTTACCAAGAGTTTCGGCACGGCATGTGTGCCGTGGTTTCGGGACCTTGTTTAAAAAAAAAGAGAACAGAGAATTTTGTATAATTTCGTCAAAAGAAAGCTACTACAGAGCTGTTTTGTGGTTTTCTGGGCATTTCCTGCCGATTTTACTCTAAGGAGTTAATCTTAACTTTCATAACTGGTGGCAAGAAGAGAATGTGTCTTGCACCGTTGTAGCATTGTGCTAATTTTAATATAGTTGATTAAACATCTAAAAACTCCTGATTTTGTCTGTGAGAGGCCACTGATAACTCATTGGCCCCTTTTTGTATTGGTTACATTCGAAAATTCAAGTAGCTGCCACCTGGATTGTTGCTGTGAGTACCACCTGTACCTGTGACGCCGAGCAACACTGACACCAGCTTCCAGTATCTCAGGTTTGTCTGTGTAGTGTGTTACCTCAGGAATACACCCGTTTAAAGCAGTTCGTAAAAACTATCTTTTTAATGTCGTTCCTCTATGCGGTCTATTTTTAAGCGAGCCCCGTATAAAGTTGATTTCTTGTGACATTCTTGCTAATTGCTGAATAGGTAATTAAATACTCCTGAAAGTTTGACCGAATCACTTCACAGGATTTAACTTAACTATAACATTTCCATTTTTAATTCCTTGCACCTAACCTAACCAACTAAACTTATTAATTTTCGATACTGAATATTACAAATTATAATATCACCAACTCTCGATCTGGGTAACGTAATTTAACAATTTAATTTAACTCGTAATTTAACAGTTTAACTATTGTTCTAGCGAATTTATAATCATCACTTGTGTTCTTAAAAAGGGAAAAACGCATCATAATTTTATAAATTATATGATTATAATGGTTTGTTTACAATGTTTACGTTTTTCCAATAATAAGCCGACGTAAAGAAAAGAAACTGGTTGCCAACTGTCACTTGTCGCTGGTGAGTGCGTTCGGTAATTGAACCGGAGAGCTTAGGCGTTCTTTTGGGAACACGATATTATTATTATTATCTTTCAAATATTCGAGCTACTTTGTTGGTAATTTTGGTTCTTTCTTTGTTTCTATTAATTAAAGCCGTTAACCAGAACTACTGCTTCAATTGGTGTTTTATTTATTTCTGACCATTTACTTTTCCTGTTTTTTTTTGTTCATTTCATCGTATCCAGGATTTTGCTTTGAGGCCAAAAACAGGTGGCGCTTAGTTTTTGTTTTATTCTTAGTTTACCCACACCACTCTACCACATCTGGTACTGCTAGTCGGAGAGCCAAATAAAATCCTGGATTGTTAGAATAGAGAACACTAGTTGTAGCCACTCTTAGTAATTAGTAATTTTATAAAACATTAACGGGATAACGGCCTGAGTAGAACTCAGTTGAGAAATATTTAGGGGTTTATTAAAATTTTTATAACTTATCGTAATAGAAACCTCTTTTTTGTGCATTGTGTTTTCAGATTTTAGTCCACTGTGAAGCCATTTGGTCGCCTTCCAATGAACCACTAGGCCGGCGGTCAACGTCACAGGTATATTTTACCGAGAAGCTTATATCGCTGTTTCACTTTGTTGCATTACGAGAGGGTATACTAATCAAGAAGAGAGAACGATATTTTGTCCTAGCTAGTAGCATCTCGTTTGTTTATGTTTGCCTTTGCAGTGAGTTACAGGCGCAGTATGAAAGCAAAATCAAGTGTTTCACCGCATACACTGGTATATTTTTTTCTTGAAAATCTTATTTAAAACGAATTGGGGCTGAGAAAATGGGCCAACTTCGAAGAATCTTGATATTTTTTCAAGGGAAAAGAAGAAATTTTTGCCGATTTTATGGCAGGTTTCTTCTACTCTAAACATCAAAGTCTATAGAATTCTTGAATATTTGTCCATATTGCAATTATTCAGCTTATATTTGTATTCTACGCAAATTATATAGATGTCGCACACCCTATATTCGGTTATTGTTTGCTAATTTTCTTATGCATATACAGTTTTTGATGCTTTTTTAATCTTAAACACACGTCGATTTTAAAAATTACTATTTTAGAACGTCCTGAAGAAGAGAATATACGCGTTCGCTGAAGCTAAACTAATAAAAAATACATATTAAATGTTTGCCCATATAACATCCCAAAAAGAAACCATACAAATCTGAACATATTTAAGAAAAGTCGATGGAATAAAATATCCGCTAAGTAATAATTTCAAAGTATTTATTAATGTTTAAATATATTTCTCTGTGTTGATGGCCACTAATTTAAAATTTCTGTATATTTTCGATATATTCACTCATAATCTCATTAAAAATCTAATAATATCTCTTATGCATAGTTCTTACAAAAAATACAATCTTAAAACGATAATTCTATTTACAAATGGCACCATTGCATTCGGTTTCGTATAAAATTATATACAAGCGAATAATTTTTATATACAAAATAATATGGCACACTAATTCACCAATTATTGATGCGTTATCGAAAAAGTTTTTTAAAGGCAACAATTCAGTCTTAATAGCATAATTTAATTACTTTTAAGTTTGTAAAATTATTTGTCCTAAACGTGATACAAAAAGTTTGTATAAATATATAAATTTACAATAATTAATAGTTTTTGATTATTTATAATGCCCGGCCTAGCACGTCTTTCATATATACAAATCACGGCTAATAATTTTATTAATCTTATTAACAAATATTTTACACTCATTGTATCAATTGTAAAAATATAAATATTGGTTTTTAAGCTTTTGTGTAAGTAATCCATGTAAAAAAATTTGAAGCCAAATTAAAAAAAAATAATGTGAATAATTTCAGCAATGGAGATATTTAAAAAATTCGGCGGCATTCTTTAAATCTTTATGGACCGGACTTATTAATACTCATACACAGAGTATCCCAATTTAAAAGTCTTCATACAAAAATTTATATTGCAGTTGGAACGCCCTATATAGCCATATATAGCTTTTGTAGCTTGGGTTTGCTTCTTTAAATTGAACAAAAAAGAGGACAGACGAAATGCTTATTATCAATGGGGTCTTCACCTATATTTTTGTTCTAAATTAATTAAATAATGTGTCTTTAAAATGCTCATTAACTATTTTATAAGCCAAATAGCAATGCTGACAAGAATTTTACAGTGAAATGTTGATTACACGCCATAATCACGTTTACATCGTAATTGAAAGTGTCGGGAAAATTGAAAACTTACAAACATTTTCGAGTGGCAATGAATTTTAGGAGAAGACCTCGTTACTTAAAAACTAAATAAATATAAAATAAAATTAACAAACATTTCTAGATGGCAAGAGCGATACATAAATACTAAAACCTTATGTAATATCTATTTACAAGTCTTGCTAATTGAGAAAAGGGGGCAGAGTGACAAAAGTTTGATTTCCGTTACCATCTGGCTTAAGTTCCTTCAGCCTGCCATCTTCGTATGTTTGGTCCTGGTACTTAGGCGACCCATTTCCGTACCTGTCGGGCGACTGGCTTAAGTTCGGATCCACATACTCAATTTTTACTCCTATAGAATTCTCGTCTGTTGTAGGCGAATGGGTTTGCAACATGGAGTATTCCCTTCCCAAAGGAGGACTTTGATTGGAAGTAGGCGTCGAATACTCGTGAGTCCTCATTGGGGCACTAAACAGCTGATTATCATGAGAATTTAGCATGTAGGAATACGAATTTTGACTGGAGCCGAACGTGGTGTACGAAGCAGGAGATCCGAAGCTCGAATACGAGCCAGGAGTGGAGTTAAGTAAGTTCAAATGTCCTCCGAGCTCGTAAGTGGACTGTCCATAGGCCCAGGAGTCCACGGGCGGTGCCGGCTGGCTTTGAGTGAAAGGTATGGTTTGGTTAAAGTTATTGTTTATAGTAGACGTAGGTGCGGAAGAACTGATGTAACCGGTTTTTCTCGGAGGTTCCCTCTTGCGCCACTTTGCCCGTCGATTTTGGAACCATACTTGAACTCTGGATTCGCTCAAGTTGAGTTTCAAAGCCAGTTCTTCTCTGGCGAAGACGTCGGGGTAAGGGGCTCGTTCAAACGCCCGTTCCAATTCCTCGAGTTGGAACGCGGTAAAAGTTGTTCTGTAACAACGAAATATGAGTTATTCTTATGTATATATAGGTACATCAGATTTTATAAATTAATTCGTACATTTTCAAACATTTTTTCTGAAGTTTTAATAGGCAGGAAGGCAGGGTAATAATTTGAAAACTTACAATGGCTATATTTTCTACACTAAAGAAGATAATCCAAACCCAAAAAATACCATTTCTACAAAAACGCGGGGGAATTCAATATAACGTCATAAAAATAAATCTAAATAGGCGTAAGGTCAGGTGATTTTGGCGGCCACTCAATTGTACTCCTTCAGCCAATCCACTGGTTTCGATAATTTTGGTTCAGGGGGCAATATAACCGTAACTCGGCTATCATTTTTTTACGGCGGCCCAAGAGTCAAGAAGAAAATCAATAATTACTCCTAAGAGGAATTCTGTTACCAATGCCGATTAGTGCAGTTATCCAGGAAGATTTTACTGTTTGGCGAGAGTGTAAAATTTGGTGTATATCAAGGATCAGAGTGGTAGGATCCGGCTCTGTTACCCCAACAAATAGGTGAAACACTAATCCCCTTTTCATCCCCCGAATTAAAAAGATAGCATCTCCTATAAATTAGTTCCGTTAAATTGACTTTTGCGGCATTAATGCAAAAAATACCACCGCGTGTTGCATCGGTATTTCACGCATCTGTCCTCTGTTTGCTACGATATTTGGGGTGCCCTCGTCACGCCGCCCCTCGAGTGGACAACTGACGCGCGCTTTGTTTTTAAGTGGTTTAATAAATATGTCGCTGATTTTTTCTGGCTAAAACGTCAAAAAGTGAATTGAATTTGTATAAACGATGCGGGTACTTGCAAGCATTGTATAGGGATCAAGGGCACTTAAAAAGTTATTATTTAGGCAACTAGAAAAGTGCATAATACCGGCGATGACAAGGGTCACGGGTCATTCGGTATAACTACCTAATTAATGCAAGTATGGCTTGTAATTGTGCCACTAGAACCATATTTTCTCTAATGTATATATTTTTTTGTGAAATATGACGATATCAAATGAACCCCAGAATATCAAAATACTATTATTTTGCTTTAATTCAAATAGCCTGCAATTATTTCACTGATATAAGGCTTAGTCCAATTTTCCTGACTTTCCCCGGGTTTTCAGGACTTCGAAGGCATACTTTCTATAATTTTTTAAGTTTTTTTTTATTCCTACAAGATTCGTGTAAGATAAAATAAAAAAATAGAAGCATTAGAAGTACAATTTGTTTCTAGTTCGGATTTTAACAAACTGAGCTCAAACTGAAAAAGTCATTTTCGGCAAATATCAACTAGCTATGGAATTTCCTTATTTAAAGTTTAAAAAGTCAGTGGCGTACATTTATTACTCAAAAGAATATTTAATTGTCAGGACGTACGCACTCCCCTGGTGGCCTTCTCAATTAACTTATAAATTTCCCGAGTAGTTTTGGAAATGTTTCGAAAAAAAAAAAACAGAAAAAAATAAGGCAGCACGCAAGGTTGCGCAAGTTGGGGCAGTAGGTATTCGAAAAGAACGACAATTTTAATTTCGATTTAATGTTTGACACACACCTTTTCCTGAGTAGTGAATAAGACTGAGTTGTCTACGCATGTAACGCTCAAAGTTGCCTACGTTCTGCTGTAATTTTCAGATATTTAGCATACCTAACAAGTTTTATTAATCTATTATCATCTCCTGATGATGCTAACATGGTTGACGAAACGCATCACGTCGAATGCGAAATATTTGTTTCGGAATTGTAGATACACCTATATTGTAGAATATTAACATTGTTAAAAACATGTAATAATGCCATTCAATCCCTACATATTTTCGGATGCAGAATTCGCTACCGCAGAAGTCGCCGATGAGCATTGCAAGCAAATGAAGAAAATGAAGAAATGCTTAGCAAACAATGAAGAAATTGAAGAAAACTTGGAAACCTCTGGAAAGAGTCCATCTTCATTCAGTTCCCTTGTTCCAGAACCATCAGTATTCTAAATACAGTTCGCACCGGTAGGAGTTAATTTAGAAGCTTAATGCAATTTTAGTTGATAACTGAAAGAAAATATCCTACGGCTGTACGTAGGATTATTAGATTATATAAAGCATAGTCCATGTAAAAAGGTTATATTTGAACACATTACTCTGCGATTTTTCTCCGTCTCCATATTATCAAGAAAAGCTGCCAGTTCGAAATAGGTTTATCAAGTACAACTAAATGTACTTTTTTACTAAGATACACAAAACTATGTCCTACTTTATATTTAAATAAAGAAAAAATAATTATGCAAATAAAAAAAATAGAAAACTCTTTTTTGTGCATCGTTTATTTGGATTTTGGTCCACTGTGTAGCCATTTGATCGCCTTCCAATGAACCAGTAGGCGAGCGGTCGACGTCACAAGTGTATTTCGCCCAGAAGCTTATTTCGCCGTTTCAGTTTGTTGCAGTACAAAAGGCTATACTAATAAAGAAGAGAGAACGATATTTTGTCGGAACTAGTAGCATCTCGTTTGTTTACGTTTGCTTTTACAGTGAGTTGCAGGCGCAGTTTGAAAGCAAAAGTGTTTCACCGCATATTCTAATATTTTTTACGATAATATTTTTTCTTGAAAAATCTTATTTAAAACGAATTTTCTTCCCCTCCCCCCTCTGAGAAAAAAAACCCTCTACGCCCCTGCATCACGTCGAGTGCGAAATTTCAGTTTCGGAATTGTAGATAAAACCATATTGTAGAATATTAACAATAACGTTCTTTAACAGTATTACCTTGTTTTTTTCTTCTTCACGCCATTGCTATCGTTCTTCTTCTTCTCGTTCTTTTTGCTGGTCGTGGACGAGGCGTTTGCGATCTCCGTCGTATTAAGGGTTTGCGATTGCAGAAGTACCACGTCTTCTTTTTTACGTTGGTGTTGGACCCCGTTAGTGCTCCCGATGCTATCCATGTTCCCTTGGAAGGTCATCGATAGATCTTGATGGTGCATTGGAGAACTGTCCATTTTCGGGGGCGACGATTTGTCGTACTCCAAGGTGGAGCCCATGTTGCTGAACATCTCATGTTGTTGCTGAAGGCCGAGCATCACCTGAAATAGCCGAAGTCGTTTTATTTTTGTGAATATGTCAGTAGAGCTGGAAGATCAAAATATTTGTGATAAAATATTGCATATTGTATACGTATGACGGTATTTCCTTAGGATCTGCAATTTTAGAATGAATAAATGCAAAAGTTATCCCCTTCTTAAGGAAGACCTAGAATATTTTTGATATAATATCTGCGCAACGCAATATTTTCAATAAAATAAAATTAGTTAAATTTTCAAAATACCTGCGAAATTCAACTAATGATCAAATAACTTCTCGCCCGCTCTATATAGATATCTTCGCAACAATGATTTAAAATAGGGAAAAGTGGCAAGGGAACAAGTAATTATAAATATTATGAACCCCGAAAAATTAAATAATATGACAACAGAGCTTTTGGTCGTTCGTCGTCTATGCGACTGTTGAGCTCACTCGAGGAAACATCAACAGTCTGTTAAATCGGCAACCTTTACTTGAAGCGTTATTGTTTCCTAATTCTTATATTGAAAGAGACATCGTGTCGTAGACTCGTAGATCATACTGTATAATAATTAGCCTAAGTTATCGAATATTAAGGATAGTTTTCGATAGTCGGGAAATATATTTTCCCTTTTAAATAATTGGGGTATCAACGCCCTTCATCATGTTAACATAAATGCCTAAACCAAATGTATTTGCTAATTTTCGAGGTTACCCTCGTATCAACAAATGTGGCATTAATCAGCTGTAAATATTGAACGCAGGAGGTGTAATCTTTTTATCTTCTTGCGTCTGTTTTTGAAGTAACCAATCAAAATCAAGCGACGTGCAATATTGCATGACAAACTCTTGTATGGAAAACATGCTTCAGAGTGAGTCACAGTGATGGAGAGCTATCGTGAGTCACAGTGATTGGACTATCGACCACTGATTATTAACGATACTTTTCGATAGTCGGGAAATATAATAAATTATTTGGATATCAACGCCCTTCATCATGTTAACATAAATGCTTAAACCAAATGAATTTGCTTATAATTTTCGAGGTTACCCTAGTATCAACAAATGTGGCATTAATCAGCTGTAAATATTGAACGCAAGAGGTGTAATATTTTTAATTTCTTG
>MU181984.1:535050-546430 GCA_016904865.1 Pissodes strobi
CTGTTTTTCAAGTAACCAATCAAAATCAAGCGACGTGCAATACTGCAAGACAAGCTTTTGTATGGAAAACATGCTTTAGAGTGACTCACAGTGATGGATAGCTATCGATAGCCAATTGGACTATCGACGATTGATTATTAACGATAGTTTTCGATAGTCGGCAAATATAATTTTTCTTTTAAATGACTAGGCCTGCGATATGAATGCCCTTGATCAAGAAAATTATCTATTTCTTAATTTAAGAAAATATAAGAGGAAAAATATATATCCATGAATTAAATTTGAATCCAATCTTCTGTCTTAATATCGTGTATTGAATGTGTTATTAAGCAAAAAATATATATTTCAACGTTTTCGGTATCCCCTTCTTATCAGAACAAAAAATATCTACATACGCCTTTGGTCAAGAGGAACCGTATACAGACTGCCAAATATACAACAAATACTCCTCCCCTTCATCTACTACCGTACTATTAAAGCATATCCTCATTTTAGTGCCCCCTTTAGAGCCCCCCTAAAAATACTCTTTCCAACGCCTCTGTAAGTGCTGTCAAAACCAATTTAACAAGTTGATTTTCTCAATATTTTTTTTGGCATTGATTTTTATGTTGATATCTCGAAACTTCTGTAATTGTTTCGTAATGACAAATAATATCTTAATTTTGCCTTAAAAAAATTACTAGATACGTCACAATTTAAAAATAAATAATAAAGAGTTGTAAATGATGATTCCAAGTTAAGTTCAATAATTTTGGCTTATGTTTGGGGATTTCCCCGAATAAATAATGAGTAAATACTAGTAATAACGACAAAATCACACTCCCTTAATCACTTTATCACGTTACTTATTTAAATTTTTACATTATTTTCGATTACACCCATATAATGGGATAATATTATATAAATAAGGCAAAATGGCACATGACGAAACAAGCTTTAAAAATTTGGATAATTTATCAAAATTTGATAGTCAATATTTGAACCAAAGCAAAAAATCTCCTTGATTATCTCGGCAGGTAAAGGCACTTACTAGGGGGGACATGCGTTTAAAAAGTACGATTACGATAACGTTAAATCGTTTGCTCGAATTTGCAAAAAAGTTTAAAAGTACTATCACAATCATTGTATAGGTACCTGTATCTAATGCACATCGTTATTCAGTATGTCAGTTGAGATTAACACATTGGATCAATAATTAATGTAAAAATAGCTCTGACTGTGGACAAAACATAGACGTAATACCCCTTACTTATATAAATGTTTACATTACTTTCGATTGCACCCTGTATTCTGGGCTAATATTATCAATAAGGCATGCAATAAACTTTCAAAATTCGATTAATCTATCAAAATCTGAATCACTTTTCGAACTAGCAGCAATTGAAAAATGAGGCCAAAAATCTCCTGCTCGATTATTTTGGCAATCGATTAGAGAAGTCGTTTACTCCATCGAATTAGCGAAAAAATCACTATCACAAATCACTCTACATACCTGTATAGAATGCACATCGTTATTCTTGCTAAGCAACGTCGAACTCAAACTCGGCAACGGTTGATTATTGTAATCGTTAAAGCTTTGGTCATCAAACGGGCCACCTTCCATATTAATTAACACAATCAAAACAATCTAGCTCAATTTTTTTAAATGAGACAATTTAGCGGAGCTGTTACTCTTACACTGACTTCTGACATTATCATTTTAGTCAATTTATATTTAACGAGCTCAATTGGCGATCGTACACCCAGAGCGGCCCATTGGAGCGCTCTGGATGCGCTCGAGCTCCGATTGGCCAGAGCCGACGGGATAACTTTTCTTCGGCCAATCGGACGGCGACGGCAGGGATTATGGGGAAGATGAATGAATACGGTGGCGGTGACGTAACAATAGGAAATATGAAGGCTCTCGTCGGGTGTTGTATCGACTCTATAACAGGTCCTAGTGTACTGGCGGCCGAATGCAAAGGCAACTGAATTAGTGGCAATTGTGAAGGAGGCATTATTGGGTTTAATTGGGTAATTTTAATGGTGTTACAAAGCTCTAATTAGCAGTTTGTTAATCGTTCCATAATACTTTCATTCCTTGAGGTAATTTCAAACCGTGTTCTCTCTGTGTCTATCCAAAGTATCCAAGAGCTCGATTTCCGTTTGTTTCTTTTAGAAAACTAATAATATTATGGATAGAGTACGATATAGCAATTAGGACTTTTTCGTAGAATCCAAAAGAATGCTGGTGTCTATCCAGGATTTACATGACAATGGCAGACAGAAAAATATAAGTAAAATTAAGAAAATTTTCTTTTGTAGTTTTTGAGATAAGGAGAAAGGGAACATTATATAGTTATCAAAAGAACATACAAGTAAACTGCTATATTTTGGCTCGATATAACCATCCCTTTGTAACTTTGTCATATATAGAAACAATTGTTCCAACAATCGTATCCATGGCAATTATGTCATTGGTAAAGTTACCAGAAGATGGATATATCGGCTCTTTGTTTTTTAGGTGATTGCATTTATGTACTATTTACGAGGGGCATTTTTAATGTAGTGTGGTTTGCACGCTGCTGTTGGCGAGATTCTTGTCAAGTGATCAGCTTTTCTATAAAATAATTATTTTTCTCAAAAAAAACCTTAATTTTCTTGACTTATAAATCGATGTTTTTACATTTTGAAGTATTGAAGAGACTTTTCTTCCTATACGTGTTTTTTTTTTGATCCTCGCGACTCTTTCGGCGCTAGAACGACCCAAATTGAACCCCTTTCCAAATTCGATAGGGTTCGGACAACATCAAAAAAATGTAGCTTAAAAATGTCTTCAAGATTAATTAACTTTTTTGACAGTTATTGTGTGTAATAGCAAAATTTTAAATAAATGCGCATTTGACATCAAAACTCGAAAATTGAAAATCGGATCGCCAAAAACATGGCCCCCCAGTGTTGCCTAAAAAAGTGCCAAATCTAAAATTTCTACTTTAGCTCCTTTTTATGTTAAATTAAGAAATTTCCATTGAATTTTCGGTTCTAATGAGACATTTCTTTAACCAGCCATATGCCAAATAACTTTAATATATGATTAAACCATTTACAAAATTTGATGAATTGAATTACCTACATGAAATTTGAAGTACAATTTAAAAAATTCCAGTTTATTCTTGGCTCAGTGGCTCTGTTCGAACATTGCTTTAATTACATATTTGGAAAATATATTTAATATATCTATAGAACATGGAATGCTAGTTTCATTTTGAAGTACAATTAGAAAATTTTATTTAATTATCCGCTTCTTCAAACAATATTTCAACTAAATACTTGTAAAACCTGTCTAAAATATCTATAGAAGATACTACACATTTATTTATAGAATATTGGTAAATTTGTCGAAGTTCATTCTATTTAACACATGATTAGAGCATTTCATTAATAAATTATAGAGTACCTAATGCTACATGATCTTTTTATAGTACCTTATGCTCCATGAATTTGAAGTACTAATAAAAACTTCTATTGAAGTATCGGCTCTGTACAGATATTGTTCTAACTAATCTTTTGAAAAGCATGCTTAATATATGTATAGAAGATGAATTTCCTTATAGACAAATGCTACATGAATTTGTGAAGTTCAATAAAAAATCCACTTTTCGGATGTCGCCGTCGCTTTAAGTGACCACTTGTCAAACCTATTAAATACAGGAGTAGGGCGTTTCACTGATGTATGTAGTACCTTAAGCTTCATGAATTTTAAAGTTCCAATAAAAACTTCTATTGAATTATGGGCTATATTCAGATATTGTTTCAACTAATCCTCTGAAAAACATGCTTAATATATGTATAGAATATGTATTTCCTTATAGACTAATGCTACATGAATTTTTGAAGTTCAATTAAAAAATCCACATTTCAGACATCACTTTAAGTGACCACTTGTCAAATCTATTTAATACTGGAGTACAGCATTTCACTAATTTATATAGTACCTTAAGCTTCATGAATTTTGAAGTTTCCAATAAAAACTTCTATTGAATTATGGGCTATATTCAGATATTGTTTTAAATAATCTTTTGAAAAATATGCTTAATATATGTATGGAATCCTTATAGACAAATGCTACATGAATTTTTGAAGTTCAATAAAAAAATTCTACTTTTCAGACGTCGCTTTAAGTGATCATTTATCAAATCTATTTAGTACAGAATTGAAACATTACACTAATTTAAATAGTACCTTATGTTTCATGAATTTCTGAAGTACAAATAATAATTATAATTGCATTGTCCGCTTTATTTTTTTTAACTAATCATTAGAAAATGATGCTTAATATATGTATAGAATATGCATTTCTTTATTCACAAAATCTGCTACATGAATAAAAAGTTTCACTCGTCAGACGTCTCTTTAAGTGACCACTTGTCAAATCTATTTATTTAATTTTTATATTACCTAATGCTTCATGAATTTTGAACTTATTGAATTATGGGCTTTGCTCATATATTGGTTATATGTATTACATATATGCAGTATGTTGAGGCCAGAGGGGCCAGGTCTGTTGTATAAACAATGCAATGCAATGCATCCGATGTTCCTCAAGGCTCCAATTTGAGACCTTTACACTGGATTTATAAACTCGAGAAGTTCGCAATGTTGAGACTCAGTTGGGAGTTGAAATTTTAGTTTAAGATGAACTAATGAAATCATTCGGTTCAATTTATAAACTCCAGTTGGTAAAAAGTTCGCTAATTTTCGGATGTTCTCAAAGTTCAGAGATAACCAAATTTTATGTTCAGAGTTCGGAAAGTTCATTCCAATCCATGAAAAATCACGGCACTAGCACGTGATCGCTGTCAATAGCGGATTTGATATTTGAAGTCGCACAGCTGTTTTTGTTTTTATTGTTAATTGTTACTTTTTTGTGAAAATGGCCGAATCTGAAAAATTGAGTAAAATTGAGGATTTTTATCCAATCTTGGTCACCAACACTATATAATTTTTTAATGTCCGAAATTCTATTGGTTGTGAGTTTTAACCAATCAAATATGAACTTTCCCAACTTCTTGGTGATGTTTATAAATGCCATAAAATGAACTCTGAACTTTGAACTTCACCAACTATGAACTATCCAACCTCAACATTACGAACTTTACGAGTTAATACATGGACCTTTATTGTTCCTGGTGGCTGTAAATGACCTTTGTTCTGTTCTTGGTGGTTCAAGGCCCTTATTCCTTGCTGACGATTTTAAGCTGTGAAGGGAGATCGTATTTAAGGATGGCTGTTCTACTTGCAAGGGAGTGTGGATAATGTTGTTTGGTGTGATATTTCAATATTAAGAAATATTCAACTATGTCGCTTATTATAAATATGAGTATAGTGGAATATACCTGTAGTATAAAGGATTTACCCCTTGAGAGCTAGGTATTGTAGTTGATCATACACTGATGGATTTTCCAGAACATACTATAGTAGGTACAGTAAATGAATGGCATGAGACAATGGGCTTCAGATCCACTTTAAACTGTTTGATAGCCTCGTGCTGTTTAAATTGGAATATGGTAGTATGATGTGGTCTCCTCAGTGCGATATTCGGAGTAAAACCCTTAAACGTGTGTAACGTAGTTTCTTAAAAATGTGTTTTATAAAAAATCGGATATTATCCTAAGCAGCGATATGATCATAATAAATTGTTGAACCTATTTAAAAGATTATCTAGGGAGAATCGAAGAATCAGAATTTGCCTTGCATGTATCCTTGTGGAGTAGTAACAAAGTAGCCTGCGAAGTAATTCTCCCCATGCTTCCATTTTCTGTAAATAATGATAATAATAGGCAGCCAAAAACTTTTTTTTGCAAGGACAGACTTACATAAAAATTCTCCTGTATATAAAATGTGTCCTTATTTTAATGTGTATGCTAGTGGCTTGGACGTGGATGCTGTAAATAAGTAAATAAATGCAATGAGGTTATGATTTGAGCACGATTTTTATCCTTTAAACATTTATTCAAAGACAGTTCATAATCTGGGTTCAATATCTCAAACACCAAAAATTCCCACAAGAAAAAAGGCAATTATTGTGTCGAACCCACATTTCAACTTCGCTACTATCCACGTGACCACCATCTATATCGATCACTCCAGCTCGAGCCCGTGGAGATGAGTGGGACCTGTTACCGATGCCCTCATCGTTTTGGCTTTCGTTTACTTGTGGGATAATATTGGGATATAATGGTCTCTAATTTAGCGGTAGGTCCTTTTGTGAAGGGGTGGGGTAGTTATTATGAGAAAGAAATGATATAGACGTAAATGAAAGTTAACAGCGCGAGTCTTATTAATTTTTATTAATAATTTGATTTAATTTCCTACATAAATTTTAGGTTTATTAAAAATATATATCAAACATTGCCAAAATTAGTGCAGCATTAGTAACTTCAATAGAAATATTAGCTAGATCCATACTCATTTTAGTGATTCCAAAATTTACTACCTAAAATAGAGGCTTAGGTTGCAATAGAGACGAAAATTGGGATTGCAAGATTTAATACACTAACTTCCAAATCTTTATCGTAAAATGAATTTCTATGAACTAGAATAATTGTAATTTTTTTTTTCAGATTTTGGGGTCATTGAAGAGACCGCTAAAAATCGTACCTCGTATACGTGCAAACGTAGTCAAAATATGACGACATACCAAAAAACCTGTTCCAGAAATGGGGTAGGTATACACTACAGGCAGTTTTATTTTTGTTAATTACTTTTAGAACTAATTTAAATGGTTAGTTAATTTTTGATGTGTAAACATCTTATGCGGCGGTATGAGGGCAATCTCGGCAATGGGACGGAAATGTGCACGCGGATGGGGACGGAAATGTGTAAACGGCTGTGACATTATAGCCTTGCGCAGTGATGTTATGAGGGCTGCTCAAATATTTGTGCATGTCGATATGGGATATGTTTACACATCAGTGTCTCGCTCGAGTACTAGCAGACTCGCTCATTTTTTTTAATATTGCAACAATTGATAACGTCCTTCTTGCAACAAACAGGAAAATGGCATATATCGTGCCAAAAAAAAACGAAAACATACAATTTTAGCATAATTTTCAAGTTGCTATAGTTTGAAAACAAACTGGCAGATTTTGATGAGTTTTTCAGAACTTGAAAGATCCTTTTATTGAGATTTTAGCGGAGGAAACGTTTTGAGCTACATTTTAGGTTAAAAAGTTTAAATATTGATATTATTACATTTTGGAGCATTAAATTTTTGATCACTTTATATTGAATATGTTTTTACTAGAATATTTCCATGGCAATCACTATATTATTATAACATTATTGAAACACACTATAAAAAATTTGAAGGGTCCAAAATCAATTGTTAGGGTGACCAAGATGAGACGTTGATAAGGGTAATTTTTGAACAACCTATTTTGAGGTAGAATGGGTTAGTTTGGGCATCCGCGATTTGCTGTAGATAAATTTTAGGTTAAATAGTTTAAAAATCATTTTAGTTGATAATTCTGCATTTGGAACATTCAATTTTTTATCACTTTAAATTGAATATACTTTTACTAGAAGGTTTCCATGCCAACCACAAAACATTATTGAAATAAACTGAATAAAATCTGAAGTGTCCAAAATCAGTATTTTTAGTTTGATATTCAAAGTAGGGTGACAAAGATGCTGATAGAGATAATTTTTGAACAATCTATTTTGAGGCAGAATGAGTTAGTTTGGGTACTCACGATTTGTTGTAGATAAATTTTAGGTTAAATAGTTCCAATTTGATAATTCTTCATATGGAGCATTCGATTTTTGATCACTTTTTATTGAATATGCATTTACTAGAAGATTTCCATGGCAACCAGTAGAACATAGTATTGAAATACAGTGTACAAATTTTGAAATGTACGAAATCAATAATTGTACTTAAAGTACCGTGACCAAGATGTTAATAAGGGTAACTTCCATAATTTCAAATGGCTATAGTTTGAAATCAAATTAGCAGATGGAAGCAATCCAAAAATTGTAAAATTTCAAGCTGTTGCATTTGCCCCTGTACTTGTTTATTGTATTCTACAATAGGACCGATTTGAAGTTCAAGTTTTTGTCAATTTTTTAATCAAATTTTTATCAATTTTTCCAAAAATAAAAAACAGTTTCATCATCATTTTAAAATCGTTGTAGTTTATAATCGAGATGACGGATCTTGATGAATTCTTCAGATGCTGAAAACCCGTTCCATGTATGCTTCATCTCAGAAGCCTACTTGCCCTAAGAGGGATATTTGTATATTGTTCAGAGCAGAGAAGAAAGCGGGATAGAAACTGAAAAAGTATATTTTTACTTACCACCTCCGCTGCTGCTCCCCAAATTAGCAACAAAGTGTTGGGGAACGTCCTTATACTCGTTCTCTCTCGGATTCAGCCTTAATTTTTTTATTCTACTCCACACATGCTCTATCGGGAGCTCTTCCAGGCTTCTCCATTCGCTTAATGTTATTCCCTCAGAAAATTTCTTGAGTAATTCTCGCTTTATATGGACTCAAACTAACACAAATTAACAATAAATGATAGAGGAGTTGCCTGGCAACAAAATATTTTTATTAATGAGGTTATACCAGAATTTTGTATTTTTTTGGAAAAAAGTTAAGGCTGCATTTAAAAAGACAGACAAAAATATCTCGACTTGAGTCTATTATGTTGTAATACAAAAAAGAAGTTCTTAAACTTTTTCAAACTTTGGACTACTGTCTTCTCAGTCTCGTATGATATCCAAATGTCCTTGTTAGCGCAAAAGACGATCGATTCGATCTTTCCGGATCTGGAAAGCTCATCAAAATCCGACAATTCTTACTACAGGATTTTAAATATGGTACTAAATTGTGTTGTTTTTTTTTGCTGAGCAGTTTAGTTGAAATATGCCGATAAAATACAATGCTTTGTGTATGAGGAATTGATCTAACTACATATTTGCTTTATTAATTTTCAAAATCTACACAAAATTTGTCGCACATTTGAAAGTTTTCCAGGAAAATTAATGTATTTTCAGTTAAGATCAAAATAGGTTTCAATTTTGGTCAAAGTGCCTGAAAATGAATAGGCCACTGCATTTAAAGATTATGGAAAAACTCGAAAATTGCCAAAATTCTCGTGTAGATTTTCGGAATATCCATAAATTTTGCTTTCTTTTTCAATATTTTCAGAGATTTTTGGAGGTGAAAAATGGTTAAAATTTTTACCAAGCGCCAGAAAGTGCATAGGACAGCATTTTTGACGATTGCGCATATCTAAGAATTCTCATGTTTTATTGATTTTCGAAATTTGCACATAATTTTCTGTGCATCCCAAAATATGGAGGAAAATTAGTATATTTTCAATTAAAGTGAAAAAAACTCCAATATTTGAAGTGAGGAAAAGTGCAGTGCTTGAAAGTGCATAAGGCAGCATATTTCACGGTTACAGCAAAACTAAAAACTTCTAGTAATTGTTTTAATGATTTTCAAAATCTGCACAAAATTTCCTATATATTCAAAAAAATTTAGACATTTTCGAGGAAAATTAGTGTATTTTCAATTAAGGTGAAAATAGGTTATAATTTTTGTCAAGGTATTTGAAAGTGAATAGGGCATTAAAGATTATCGAAAAACTCGAAAGTTGCCAAAAGTCTCGTGTAGATTTTCGGAATCTACTTTCTTTGTACTCCGATATTTTGAAAGGTTTTCGACAAAAATAAGTATTTTTTCAATTGGAATGAAAAAAGGTTTAATATTTTTACGAAATACCGGAAAGTGCATAGAACAGCATATTTGACGATTATGGCAAAACTAATAACTTCTCAGAATTGCTCTTATGATTTTCAAAATCTGCACAAAATTCAAAAAATTTCAGATGTTTTCGAGGAAAATTATTGTATTTTTAATTAAGGTGAAAATATGTTTTAGTTTTTATCAAGGTGTCTGAAAGTGAATAGGCTATAGATTTAAAGATTATAGAAAAACTCGAAAATTGCCAAAGGTCTGGTGTAGATTCTACATAAGTTTTTCTTTCTTTTTCAATATTTTTCGAGGTTTTGACAGAAATTAGTATTTTTTTAATTAGAGTGAAATAAGGTTTGATTTTTTTACGCAGTATCCGGAAAGTGCGTAGGACAGCATATTTGACGATTATGGCAAATCTAATCACTTCTCCTAATTGCTTTATTAATATTCAAAATCTACAAAAAGTTTCCCGTATATTTGAAAATTTTTAAACGTTTTCGAGGAAAATTAGTGTATTTCCAGATAAGGTCAAAATAGATTTCAGTTTTGGTTTAAGGCATTTGAAGATTACGGCAAAACTCGAAAGTTGGCAAAAGTTTCGTGCACTGAAAAAACAATTTGATTGGCTCAAATGCGTACGCACTTGAATCAATTGCGCCATGCATTTGATATATGCCAAATGCATGGATCAATTGATGCAAATTCAAGACACATTTGGGATAAACGCCTAAAATTCCTTGTTCCAAAAGGGTATGTTCTTGTCATAAAAGCACATCAATTTGTATGATTTTATGCCAAAGTTTCAACTCTATCTTCAAAGTCCATTATGATTTTTTAATAAAGCACTGCGAATTTGCGACAAAAGCACTGCGAATTTGCAACAAAAGTACTATAAATTTGCTAAAAAACACTGCGAGTTTGCTACAAAAGCACTTCGAATTTGCGACAAAAGTATTGCGAATTTGCTAAAAAGCACTGCGAATTTGCTGCAAAAGCTCTGCGCATTTGCGACAAAAGTATTGCGAATTTGCAACAAAAAGCCACGTCGAATTTCTCCTAAAAGCATGCGAGTTTATCTGTACAGGGCGATAAGTTATATGTACCCCTCAAAAACTATTTTACAACTTTTTAAGTCGACTAGCAAAAAAGTTTTTGGGTAGGTCCACATATAACTGATCGCCTTGTACAGACAAGCTCGCATGTTTTAGGAGAAATTCGCCATGGCTTTATCTCACATCGCCCTACTTCTCAAGATACTCGATTTTAGAGTAACTTACCCAAATAGCACAAATCAATTATAACGTTAAAAAAGTGTTCATAACAAAAAGTCTTTGGAAAAATATATGACCTAAATATAATGTGGGTGTCGGCAGAATGAATGTATAGAGATACACAGGAGGAATATCGAAATATAGTTTTATTAGTTTCTTTTCATGTAACAAAAATAACATTTTGACATTTTTATAAGGATAACTTGCACTAGGTAAAAGACACTTGAGTTATTTAAAATAAACAAAAGCATTTATATGAAGTGAAATCTTTGAAAAGTGCTTTGTTGAAAGTACAAAAAAGTAATACTAATAAGAACTTGGTAACAGCAAAAGTACATTAGCTAATTAAAAGATCACTGTT
>MU181984.1:547179-561779 GCA_016904865.1 Pissodes strobi
AAAAGTTGCAATGCCAAACCTATTTTAAAACAAAAATTATCAACACTGATCCAGCTAATTTCTTCAGCATTGTTGGTAATTACATCAGGTTCTGAAGGTTTGATTTACCATCACCAATCTTTCAGGCTTTGGATAGCTTTTGTCAACTTTCTATCTCCCAGAATATTTTGTTCGGGAATGCCTGCTTCTTCATTTTTTGGTAATAATTTGATTATATTTAATCCGTCAATGTTTTGCGCTGCAAGAAAACAAATCATAGTTTAGCCAAGGGGGGATCTGACAATAACCTAAACGGATATAAGTTTAAACCAATAATAATAATCAAAAAATTATAATGTATTTTTTTTAAATCGGCCCTTAATTTTAGCAACAAGACATGAGTATATATAAGCAGTAAAGAGCCGGGCTCAAAATTTTCACTAAATTGTAACAAAATCCTAAGATTTTGATGTCAGAGACTAAGACTTTGCTACAAATGCTTGCGCGTTTAACCAATAAGCAGAAATGTTTTTGGAAACTTCCATCAAAACACCAGCATTCTATTGAAAAAAGATGGACGCTTGCAAGTTATCTGATGACCTTTTTCTGAGCTGATAGCTTCACAATTCAAAATGTTTATAGTGGTTAATATTATTACACTACAAATGTACTATTATGTGTATTATATACATATATAAATTATTATCTAATTATAGTTTAGAGCGGCATTATATACGTATAATTTTAAGGTATATGTCACGATAAAACCTATAGATTAGTTAAACGAAAGATTTTGATCAAACAACATTGCTGTCATATAAATTTTTAAGAAATCATAAATAGAAGAAAACTGTACATAACTTACTTACCTTAACATTTTGATAACGCCACATCGCCAAGAATTCTTTCACATTACTCATGATCATGTATTCACCATGGAAAAGACACACGCACCTGTTCGATTCGATATTCAAGAGAAACTGACTACCATCGAGGTGTAGGAAACCACGCCTCTCGGAATGTACCTCTGCCAAAAGCACAGACCCGTTACGAAAAGCATGGCATTTAGTTCTAGAAGCTCCCGAATTTGACATAAAACCATCTCATTTCACTCTTAGGATAGGATAAATAACACGGAGAAATTGGCCCAAATTCAGTAATTTTGTGCTAAAGACCGACTTGCTAACAAAAACACGGCTTTAGCCAGAAACTCCCTAATTTGACTTAAAAGCATTTCATTTGGCTCAAAGGCATAATAGGGCAAATGCACGGTGAATTTGACTCAATTGCAGTGGTTTCGGTTAGCCCAAAAGCAGTGCCATTGAAATTAAGGAGTCTCCCTTGCCACAAAAGCAAAAAGGGCAATTGCGCGAGTTCATTTGCCATTAAAACATCAGTTTTTTCAGTGTGTAAATTTTCGAAATCTACATACATTTTTCTTTAATTTTCAATACTTTTAGAGGTTTTTGATAGAAAATAGTATTTTTTTCAATTAGAGTGAAAAAAGGGTTAAATTTTTACCAAGTGCCAGAAAGTGCTTAGGACAGCATATGTGCCGATTAAGGCAAAACTAAGAACTTGTCATATTTCTTTTATTGATTTTCGAAATCTGCATATTTACATTATTGTTGTATGCTGTCCACCGCATATTTAAAGATTGGAAAAATATCGACATTTTTGAAAATTCTCAAATAGATTTTTGAAATGTGCTTACAATTTCCTTTGCACTATAATGTGTTCACAGTTTGGCAAAGAAAATTAGTGCTATTTCATTAATAGCCCCATCAGAGTATTATAGACCTTGACCTAAAAAATATTGCGCTATATTATGGTGAATCATTTGAAATTATCGAGATCAAAATTAAACCCAAAAACAGGAAGTGACTAATTAATTGCTT
This sequence comes from Pissodes strobi, assembly GCA_016904865.1. Classification (NCBI taxonomy): domain Eukaryota; kingdom Metazoa; phylum Arthropoda; class Insecta; order Coleoptera; family Curculionidae; genus Pissodes; species Pissodes strobi. Next base: position 549,057 of record MU181984.1, read on the forward strand.
TTACATACCCACTGTCAATTTCTATTTTTTTTTTTCATTCACTATTTATATAACTTTCACTACCTCCGTTGTCCGCAACTCATCACTATCCAATATAGGTCACACAAATTTTGTTCCGTCCACATAACGACATAAACCGCGAGCCTTTAATAACCACCGCCGATAATCCTGTTGCACCCCCAAAGCGTGTACATAAACTGGGAGAATTAAAGAAAATTAAGAGATACTATATGTCAATTAAAGCATTCATAAACAATAAGTTGATGGAGTTAACGAATTTAAACGTGGAGCGCACGCATTTGACTCAATAGCCCATAAGTGAATTTATCAATTTACCCAATTTTTCCCTATTAGCGACAATGACTATTAGTGCAGCTATTAGTATATTAGTTTAACTGGCCAGATTCTTTAATGCAATTCAACTCAATATTGTCCAATTGTTGCTATTAGAACATTTTACTCAGTTAATTTTACCAGTCAAATTTGGGCCCTCAGTCGCGAGGGTTGTGTCCTAGTTTTCCTTTATTTTTTTTCTGGATTTTTAAAAAGGACCCACGACTTGTTCTTATCCAGTTAATATGTTGTTTGTGTACTAGCAGTGTCGATTCCAGGAAATCTTTTAATACCCTAACCTTGGATTGTGTTAAACAAAGTGCAAGTGATCAATTAGCATGTGATATTTGTGACGCAATTAATAGACTTGGCTAGGTTTTATTATTTATAATTTTAATGCAAATGCATTTTTATGTCTTCTGACGTTTGTTGAATCTTGACATTATTAACGGCTGACAGTAAGTTGGTAACAAGGACAATGCTAGATGGCGCTCTCTGCCGCATGGGTTTCACATGGTTGTAAGTAACCTAACAATTACTAAAACCTCTGCAGGCAATGGACGTCAAGATGGTCAAGATTACGACAAGACTTAAATTGTACTTAATCTTTTAAAGGTTTTGTATAGAAATATTTTTCTATAGTTGATATTAAGGGTGCAAATCGACTTTATTATTTTTGAAAGAAATCGATATTAGTACAGTAAACATGTACAGGGTGGCTCGTTTTCGTGTCTATGTATGGGGAACTCGAAAACCGTAAGAGATACAGTGTCAGTCAAATTAAGGCAAAATTGCGCATTTAGGTGCCTAACAATATGCCGTTTAGAAAGCTTCAAAATTCCGAGTATTTTCGGAGATATACGGAAAAAACCGAAATTTTGAAAAATCGTTATATTTTTTTCCTGGGCATATTTAAAAACGTATGTCAAATTAAATTGCACCTTTGCATTGCCACTTTCTCAGCTCTATCCAATGATGGTATCCAGTTTGAAATCCGACGTTTCGTCTTCAAGGGGTCATCATCAACTTTCTTTTTTTAAATACGAACTTCAATCTTTTTTATCGTTTTTCAGATGGTATTAGCGTTATTAATATGAGTATATGTTTTTTTTTTTATTTTTTTTATTTTTATTTTTTTTTTTAATTAAATATTTTGCTTTGGCGTAATTTTAAATAATTTAAGTTAGGTACTTTTGAAATTTTTATATTCTATAAAAATATTTTATTTTGTTTTTTGTATTAAGTGGAAAATTGGAGCCCGTATTAAAAATAAAAAATAGTTAAATTATTTTTTACGAGAATATTGCCATGAACTATTACTCAAACAAGTTGCTTAGTGCAAAGATAAAATATTTTCAACTTTTAACCAATTAAAAAATGTATTTAATAGAGAACATGAACAATTTATAATCATACTACGTGATACTATAAGTACGTTGATGGAAAAATACACCTATTGGAATTTTGCCGATAAATTATTATTTTTTTTATTATTTATATGCAAAATTTCAATAGGTGTATTTTTCCATCAAAGTACCTATAGTATCACGCAGTATAATTATAAATTGTTTATGTTCTCTATTAAATAATTTTTTTAATTGGTTAAAAGTTGAAAATATTTCATCTTTGCAGTAATAGTTCATGGCCATATTCATTGAGTAATAGTTCATGGCCATATTCTCGTAAAAAATAATTTTACTATTTTTTATTCTTAATACGGGCTCCAATTTTCCACTTAATACAAAAACAAAAATAAAATGTTTTTAAAGAATATAAAAATTTCAAAAGTACCTACCTTAAATTATTTAAAATTACGCCAAAGCAAAATATATAAATTAAAAAACAAATAATAAAAATAAAATAAAAGAAATTAAAAAAAATAAAAACACATACTCATATTAATAACGCCAATACCATCTGAAAAACGATAAAAAAAATTAAAGTTCGTATTTAAAAAAAGAAAGTTGATGATGATCCCTTGAAGACGAAACGTCGGATTTCAAACTGGATATTATCATTGGATAGAGCGGAAAAAGTGGCAATGCAAAAGTGCAATTCAATTTAAAATCCGTTTTTAAATAAACACAGGAAAAAAATAAAACGATTTTTCAAAATTTCGGTTTTTTCCGGATATCTCCGTAAATACTCGGAATTTTAAAACTTTCTAAACGGCATATTGTTAGGCGCCTAAATGCGCAATTTTGCCTTAATTTGACCGACACTGTATCTCTTACGGTTTTCGAGTTCCCCATACATAGACACGAAAACGAGCCACCCTGTACAGGGTAATTCCTTATATTTAGACAATGTATTATTATACGAGGTAGAAAAAAACCTGAAATACAAAAGTTGTAGGGATCACCCTAAATAGCCAGAAAATGTTCTGTATTATTATTCAGGGATACCTATCGCAAAGTTGGTAAAAAACACAAAAATGGATTACCCTGTATATTAAAACTAAAATTAATAGATCTTTTTTTTCTGAATTCAAAAATATATAATGTGTTGACATTTGGTTTAGCCATTTTCGAAATATTTGTATTGGTTAATTAAATCGCAGTTATCATTTTTATTAAACAAATAAGTTGTATTTAACATATTATTACTATAATTATAACATATTATTAATATATTTATTTATTTTCAATACCCAAAATAAAACCGAAAATAGAACCGAGAAATTATTTCTTTTATAAAATAATTTATGAAAATTCAAGGTGTTCAAGGTTATTTTAAATAGTTTTTAAAATGCAAATATTACGAAAACGGCTAAACCAAATGTCAACATATTACATATTTATGAATTCAGAATAAAAAGATCTGTTGATTTTTGTTTTAATATACAGGGTGTTTTTATCATGTTTGAATTTTTATCAACTTTGCGATAGCCCTGTATTGTATTTTAGAACATTTTCTGGGTATGAAGGATGATTCCTACAACTTTTGTATTTAAAGTTTTTCTCCACCTCGTATAATAACTGCGCTAAACGCCGTCTAAATAAAAGAATGACCCTGTACATAGATACAAATATACTTGTTTGTAGAATAGAAGGCATTTCTAACTAACTAACTGTAAGTTTTAGCAATTTATAAGCCTCCGGTGGGGTGTTTTGACCACAGATCTCAGTTACAAACATTTGAGCTTGATTGTGACGCCGATTTTCCAAAGTGTGAATCTAGACAGTTTCGACCTCTCACCCAAGCTGGTATGTTTACATTTTATAACCAAATTGAAGCTTGTTCCTTTGACTTTGTTGATGATGAAACCTTAAATTGTTCACTTAAATTTGAAAGTTTTATAACAGTGCTAGACAGGTCCTATCTAGATTCATTCCCATTGAAAACATGTAAAGTAAAAACGAATGAACCTGGAAATGGCTCCTGGTTTGATAAAGATTTAAGGTCAATGCGAGACACACTCAAGTTGCTTGGTGAGGTTAGTAGGCAATACCAACGCCCAAATGATATAGTTGATTACAAATTGTACAAAAAAAGTTACAGTAATGCAATTAAAGCAGCAAAAATATTACATAATGATAATGTCATTCTTACTGCTAAAAATCCCGTAAATGCAATGTGGAAAATCATAAACAAATCCGGAAATATTAATACACATAAAGAAACCAGCTCACTTCTCTCACCTTCGGACTTCAATGACTATTTCTACAGTGTTGCACTAAATCTTACAAGTCAAATTCCTCCGAGTCAATATAACCCCCTACTGAGCCTCAGACATTTAATTCCTCCCCCTAATACATTCACTTTCTCTCCTGTAACATTCAATGAAGTTAGAGATATTATAAATAATACCAAAAATAAAACCAGCTGTGATACATTTGGTCTAAGTATAAAACTAATCAAATGTATAAAGAACTTAATTATCATCCCTCTCACAAAACTTATCAACTGTTGTTTTAGCCAGAATATCTTCCCTGATATCTTGAAAAAAGCTCTTGTTGTGCCTGTATATAAAAAAGGTGACAAAGATAAAGTCTCCAATTATAGACCGATTTCACTCTTGTCAGTTTTGTCTAAAATTGTTGAGAAATGCTTGGCTCTTAGGCTGATGGGATTTCTTGAGGGAAACAACTGTATCACTGACAATCAGTTTGGTTTTAGAGCAGGCAGAAACACTACATTGGCTGTATTACATCTTATCACAAATATTCTTGAGTCTTTTGAAAATCTTCAGTACAATACTGTCCTCTTCTGTGACTGAAGTAAAGCGTTTGACTGCATGTCTCACGAACTTTTGCTGAGCAAATTGGATTATTATAATTTTGGAACAAATAGTATTAATCTTATTAGATCCTATCTTAAAAACAGATCTCAAACTGTCAGCGTGGCTGGTGTGAGTTCTGCAGAAGGAATTGTAAATATAGGTGTGCCGCAAGGCTCAGTACTTGGGCCTATACTATTTTTAATATATGTAAATGATCTACCCACTCTCAGTATAAAGGAGAGCTACACTCTTTTTGCGGATGACACCACAGTCTCCCTGTCAGGGGGATCTGTTCTTCAGGCAGTCCAGCAGCTTGATATTGCTCAGGCAAGGGTGGGAGACTGGTTTAATACAAATGAGCTTCACATGAATGCAGAAAAGACTGCGAGATTGGTCTTCTCCCTAAGAGATTGCCACAATATAAATCAAGGCAAAACCAGCATTCCATTTCTCGGACTGTATCTCGATCCCACTATCAGGTGGGATGCGCAAATAGAGCAGGTAGGATTTGGTAAGGCTAATTTTGTTCTTCGCAGTCTCTCTCACTGTGTCTCCGAAAATGTTCTGAAAACAGCGTACCACTCCATCTTTCACAGTGTTATGACCTATGGAATTCTGGTCTGGGGTCATTCTCCACTTGCTGCCAGGATTTTCGGACTACAGAGAGGGGCTGTCCGAATATTGGCTGGATTGGGTTTCAGAGAGGACTGTAGGGAGGCTCTTAAGAATCTAAACATACTCACATTTCCATCTCATTATATACTTGAAAATCTGCTATACATAAAGGAGAATGAGCACAAATTTATGATGCACAGCGAAGTCCACAGCCACGATACAAGACAAAGTCACTTGCTCATTCCAGCTTATCACAGTCTTAAAAGGTGTCAAAATGGACCAGGCTGTTGGCCTCTCTAATCATATAAAAGTTTTGGACAGAGGGAAATTTAAACTAAAAATGAAACAACTTTTAATTTCCAACATCATCATCATCATGAATATATCATTCATTTTTTATGCATGCTAAAAAGCCTTTCTTTATCTAGTTCTCCTCCTTTGCTTCTTTTGTGAATCTTGTAATATTTTTGAGTATGCCTTTATATTTATTGTTGTATTGTATTTGTATTTTTTTCTTTCGTCCATCAATAATAAAATTTCCTCAATCCTCCATTTCTGTTTTGCTTTCTGCACCTGTACTTCATGAATCACCCTTTTGATTGAATGACAAGGTTTTTCCTTGTTTCTGTTGTTCCCACCTATACAGGGTGCTACAAATTCATAGCGCACCATTGGTATCTTGTAAACTATTCGAGATACGAGGTCGGCAAAATTGAGGCAAAGTGGCACAATTTAGGGGTGATTGACATGCCGTCGAGAAATTTAGAAAATTCCGTCTACTTCCGGAGACATTCGTAAAAAAACAAAAATTAGCTATTTTATTTGTATTTTTTCTACCTTTGTTTGAAGAGATAAAGTAAAATAAATGTCACATTATTATTGCCACTTTTTCTTCTCTACAAGATGGCAGTATCAAATTCTAAATCCGACGTTTCGCTTTCGGGCCCCCTTCATCAACTTATTTTTTTTAAATACGGACCTGAATTTTTTATCTAATTTTTTAAAAGCCTTTCGTCTCCCAAAACCAACGATGTATCACACTTATCAATAAGTCAACACATCTATATTTCCATAAGAGATAATGTGACAATATTTGTTACCACTATTGGACAAGTTAGTGTGATACATCGTTTTTATTGGGAGGTTAAAAGTTTTTAAAAAATTAGATAAAAAATCCAGGTCCGTATTTAAACAAATGAAGTTGATGAAGGGGATCCGAAAGCGATACGGCGGATTTAGAATTGGATACTGCCATCTTGTAGAGGAGAAAAAGTGGCAATAATAATGTGACATTTATTTTACTTTATCTCTTCAAACAAAGGCAGAAAAAAATAAAAATAAAATAGCTGATTTTCGGTTTCTCGACGGCCGCGGCATGTCAATCACCCTTAAATTGCGCAACTTTGCCCCAATTTAACCGACCTCGTATCTCTTATTCTTATAGTTTCCGGGATCCCAATGATGCGCTTCGCATTTGTAACACCCTGTATCCTGTATAGTTTCCTTAACTTTACCATTCAGTATCCGTGCTATTTTCCCTTTTGTTTCTGATTTTCTTAGTTTTTCTAAGTTGTTTTCTCTTCTGAACTTTGTTCAGCCTGACCTTAAGCTTTCCAACCACGTGGTTATGATCAGAGCCAATGAGGTTACTGAACCCTCTTACCAACAACAAGGTAATGACTCCCTGATAGCCTGTATGTTATTCGGTTGTAAATTCCTTTCTCTAATTTTGAAACAAACTTTATTTGAGTGTAAGGTGACTTGTTTTTAAAGTTCGCCCAGTGGCGGGGATGCCGGCATAGCTCCTACTTAATTTCTAAAAATATTCGACTTCATTTCTATTTTTTATTTTTTTTGAGAATTTATAGGCTACTGAAATAACTGTTTTTTATTTGAGATATAAAACAAATTAAACAATTCAAGTAACGATAATGGCATTAATTGGTATTAAAATTTTACATCTTTCATATCCCAAACGGTACATGTCTAAATAGCTGGACAATTTTGTTTTAATATCTTGAGCCTCTTTATATATTATTATTTCTTATTTTTATTAGAGGAATTAACGTCTTGTATATACACATTTTTTTTGCTAATTTCCTAATTATCTACCCAACAGACCATAGCGTGAGAAATATTTACCAAAAGACAAACATATATGAAAATAGATTCATATGAATGCCATTGTCTGGCCAATTAAATAGGTGACTTGGGGGGTTTTTATTTTCAGCTGACTTTAATAAGGATGTGGCGAATTAGCGAAATTAACTAACGCTCAACTATTTTCGGATTAGTTCATTACCTATTTTTTGATTTCCTCCTCTTGTGTCTACATAAGTATACAATAATATGTAGGCGATATTGCGGGGTCGTCCGTTGCTTCTATAGTAAAACATATTTCCCACTCGGCAGTTTTCATGTTAAAAACTGTATTGTAAAGCGTGCTTAGTGTTGCCATTTCAATATTTATATATGTACCTGTCTTGGAGTAATAAAAGATTAGTGATATTCGAACTCTCTAACGAACAGGATCTCGGGATGACATACTATACTATATCTCTAATACCTTCAGCTTTGATGCATGGTAAAAACTGCATTGTAAAATATGACATTTCAATATTAATACGCTCCAGCAACCCAAACTTCCTTAAAAATCAAACAAACGAATCGGATGCGCCAATTTTTTCGCGATGCTTAGTATTTTCTTTTAAATTTTATGTATTGTTTAAATTGTCTTCTGATTTTGCTTTATATTTTTAGTATTTTGTGCTATGTTTGTTTTCCTAAGCTCTAGGGGGCGATTTACATACAATCAGTACTAAATTTAATATTGAGTATGCCAAATCACGATCTTTGTATTTTTTTATTAACACGAACGGTACTGCCATGTTGTTATATGTGCCGTGGTACTGCTCTGTAACTTGTACAGTATGAACCTAACTAATATAGTAAGGAAAATCACTATACCAATATAATTAACATGCAATATCACGATTATTGAAATATTTTTTTTTAAGTAACACGAACGGCACTGCGCTGTAATTAATACAGGAACTACCTAACAAAAACCTGTAACCAACACGCTAATAAAATAAAAATTTTATTGCTTTGAATTTTTTAAACACCAATTTTAAAATGAGATGATTTTACATGCCTTGATATTTTCGACATCACCCTGTATAACAGAGTTAAAATAAGGCAAACCACTTTGTACTAAGTAGTCCAAGAGTAAATCTACCTAATAATCAAGAAATGGAAGAGATTGATCAAATGTTGGTGAGAATTCAAGCGTTTAAAGTTTAAGTACTTTTTTAGCTATTCCATAATAAATGGAGGCCGTGTATATTGCGCGTTCCTTTGTGCAAATGTAAAGAGTACTTAACGTTGCCATTTTAATATTTATACGTTCCAGTGTCTTTCTATTTTGTTTTCGAATTTCTTATATTTGTGTTATGGTTGGTTTAGAGCAGTAAAATATTATTAGATATATTTCCGGGATAATAATAATATCTCCAACTTTTATCGTTGCTTGATCAATCAACGCATTGTAAAATATATTGCGCGTTCTTCCGCGCAAATGTAAAGCGTACTTAACGTTGCCATTTCAATATTTAAACGTTCCAGTAACCCAACGAATTCTTACCGGGTCGTTGCATGTAACCTAAACTACGGTATGGGCCATTTTTTGCGGTGCTTTTTTCAAACTTTGTGTTTTTTATGTTGTGTAATGCCTTATTTGTCTTCTAATTTCGTTTCATATTGCATTGTTATGCTGGTTTTCTTATGTCCAGTAACCCAAACTATTGGATGTGCCCATGTTTTTGCAATGCTGTTTTCGAAATTAATAATTTTTTAACGTTACGTAATGTTTTATTTAGAAGCAGATAGGTACACCGATTGCAAAAATTCGGGAATGTTCAGGTTTTGACACACATTTGGCAACAAGAAGCGTTTAATTTTCGTGGTGGTCGAGTGGTAAGATGCTGTGTTTGTGATGCGGCGGCAGCTCGGGTTCAACTCCTGTCAGTGACACAACTTTTTTTTAAGGGTAATGTATGTAATAAGTTTTTCATTCTTTATTTTGGGTTAGTTTCTGATGGTTGCACTCCCGTAGCGAGCGGAGGGCCATGCGTGAAGTAATACAATAGTCAACATTTCATAGAAATCATATGGTAAAATACACATGCATGAATTTTCGCAATCGGTGCACCTAGCCTCTTGAGTATTATTTGCCTTCTTACTTTGCTTGCCGGGCAGTTTGTTCGAGTGAACTTCTGTGTTTGCAATAAGGACGACCCGCGTTCAGGTTCCGTCGGGGGCAAGGGATGTTTCTTTGAATTTTTTAAGGTTATGTGTGTTACTTTTTGTAAATTTGGGTTAGTTTGAGTTAGTTTTTGTATGGTTGCGCCCCGGAGCGAGCGAAGTGCCATGCGTGAAGAGTTAACAGAACTCTAAAGTGACTTTAATCCACCAATCAGAAGCGGCTAATATAGTATAGTGCCGTAGGGCTGTAATCATACTAAAAACAGCATTGCAAAATGCGTGTTCTTTGATGCAAATGTAAAGCGTACTTAACGATGCCATTTCAATATGTTCGATTGTTCTCTAGGTGCCATTTCCACTTCGAAGGTTGGCAATCATCAGGGCAGTTCTTATATTTGAGACCGCAGTTCTAAATAGTTCATTGTTACTGCATTCAAACCACTCCCTAATGTTCTTCAGCCATGAATCTCGTCTCCTTTCTTCAGATATCTTTCCTTCAAATTTTCCCTACATAATAGTTTGTAACATTCGATATTTTTCTCCCCTCATGATATGTTCCATATACAGCAGTTTTCTTCTCTTAATTGTTCGGATACTTCTCTCTCCTTATGCATGCGTCTCATTACTTCTCCATTGGTTATTCTCTTTACTCATGAAATCTTCAATATTCTCCGATATATCCATGTCTCAAATGCCTCTAGTCTCCTCATGTCGGTTACCTTCACCGTCCAGGCTTCCATCTCATAATATAAGGTTTAGGTATCGGCAGCAGTAAAGCCTCTTCATCCTTGTAAATGTAGGTACTTCTGTTCCGTTCTGATTCGTATTTCTTGGGAGCTGTCATTGTTTTCATTAATGGTCGTGCCTAGGTATTTGTAATCTCTTACCCTTTCAATAGTTTTATTCTTCACATATAACCTACGAATATTCTGAGTGGTTTTTGTTATCGTCATATATTTTGTTTTGCATATTCAGTGATAGTCCATATTCTTCGCTCACTGTGACCATTCTATTAGTTAGCGTAGATCTTCATGTGTTCCAGCTAAAATATCTGTATCGTCAGCGTACCTCAGATTATTTATTGTCATGCCGTTAATTTTAATGCGTAGTGCCCTATTTACTATGTCCTCAGAGTTCAGATTAAAGAGCATTGATGATAGTATACACCCTTGACGAAAACCTCTCTATATTTCTATTTCTTCTGATGTCATGTGTTATATTCATAGTAAAAAAAAACAATTCGGCATTTTCAATCGAATCAAGAGGATTTTTTGATATGTTGTATTCGTAACCCTCTCCTCTTTAATGTACGAAAGTTTAGTTGCGCCAGATTATTCGGTTTCCTAACAATAAAATATTATGTGGTGACATGTCGTGTCAATACTCGAAATGGGGAAAAGTTTAATTAAATTCAACTAGCAAACCTTGTATAAACGATATCATAGTTTCTAATGTGTTTTCTTATACGAATTTTAACGTAGATTCTCGTCCAATGATCAGATTTTCTATAAAAAAAATATTTTTCTCGAATTCGATTTTTACTCTATAATTTTGTGCATTTTCCTTCAATAGTTCATAATCCCGTCATTTTCAAAACAGAGAAACAATTCTCGTGGAAATTCCATTTTATTGCGACTATTTCGGTGCTAGAAGGATCCAAAGTGTCCCATTTTTCAAAAATATGCACGCCCAAAAAAAACACACTGTTTTTCGATTCTTGCCAATTAGGGTTCGGAGAACGCAAAAAAAATGCGTCCAGAAAATATCGTCAAAATCGATTACATTTTTCGGCAGTTATCATGAATGAAAGTAATATTTTGACGTAATAACCCGGAAACAGAAAATCATATTGCCCAAAACAATTGACGATCGACTGCCCCCAAGTGTTGCCTAAAAACATGATGAATTTGAGTAAAATATTAAATATCTAAAAATTACCCAAATTAACGCCTGATGAGTTAAATCTGACTGTTTAGTCTTATTCACTACCCAAGAAAATGATGAACGCACCTAAAAAAGATTTCACTTAAAAATCTAATTAACCTAAAATTTGCAAACCATATAGATAAATACTAGGAGCAGTTGGCCAGCGTCTGTGTCTTAAAGCTAATTGTTAGCGTAATCATGGCAACCGGACGGTGTAACCATAGTAACGCGTCCAAGCAGGTGCAAGAACGGTGGCGAACTGCTCCGGTTTTTTGTTTAATGAACTACGCGAAATATTTTCTTAAATATAAAACCAGATAACTTCGATTTTAGTTAACGGATTTTTAAGAGAGAATAAATTAGAAAGAAACAGTGTGTGCTTAAGACCACATGACAGAAGTGAAAATTTCAAAAAAGATTAAGCACTAGTTTACATGCATAAGAAAATTAACAAATAATACTCAATAGGTTGTGCGATATCCACATAATGTGTGTAGAATAACAAAATGGGAGAAATAATCCGAATAACTGTAATGTTAGTAAATACTTATTACCATAATCGATGTTTAAAGTGAAATTTTACCTCAAGATCTTCTATAAAATCGGCACAAACCACTGCTTTTCTCTTGAAAAATTTCCAAATTCCCTGATTTTGGCCATTTTTCCGGATTCAAATTCAGCCAAATAAATCTGCTTACTTACCACAAAACTATATGTATGGATATGCTGATAGTGAAGTTTTAGCTCGAAATTTGCCATAAGATCGACAGAAACTACCTAATCACCAAAAATGTCAACATTTTCTAATCTTGAACCATACATAGGCTTTGTTATTTTTTTCAATCTCTTCGCGTTATGCGTGGAAAAGGGGTGGGCTCTAGTACGGGAGCCCTCCCCCCTCCCCCCTCCTGGGTGAGCTACTGTCTAGAGCAAAAAATACAAATGGGGAAAGAAAACCAATCGACCGAAATTCCTAGAAGAATAAGTCTCAGCTGGGCAGCTTTTGGCAAACTCGGATTCGCAGCGCTCGGAGTAGCGCAGCTAAAATAGAGATCGACTGGACATATTGCAAGACATAGCATAGAAAGATGGACATACAAAATACCAACATGGCGGCCAAGAGAGAGCAAGAGAAGTGTTGGCAGGCCTCAGAAGAGATGGCGCGACGACATTCAAAAGACGGCCGGAAAAACTGGACGGGGATCGCTTTTTGGAAAAATATGGAAGGGCTCCTCATCTAGGAGTGGATGAGGCGAGGCTGATAAGAAGAAAAACTCAGTGATAGTCGAACTTTTCTTTTAGAGACCTCTAGATTACAAACTACCCAGATCTCTAATATATCCAGCTTTCATGCTAAAAACTGT
>MU181984.1:588884-626679 GCA_016904865.1 Pissodes strobi
GGGATGACTATGGAGCCAATCGGAACTATGCCATTAGGACTCTTGAAAAAACGGCGACTTTTGAAAAAGGGCTGCGTCAGTCTACACATTTCGAACAAAATAAGGAGGACGGTCATGAAAAGCTATGTAGACCAATGCTGGGATTAAAATGACTCGCTAATAGGGCGGAAGACTGCCTCACCTCCTCCTTTCTCATCCGGGCTTGGGACCGGCAATGGCGGAGTTAAGACCACAGTCAATTTGGCAACGTTCTTTTATGTTTTTCACATATTTGCCCAAGCTTACAACACTGTATTAACTTCACATAAATTGCATTTCTAATGGTAAATTTACGTGTCGTAAATTGTTTCTAAAATGGCGGATAAATTTCCATTGGTTATGCGTGAATGCAATAAAACACAAGAGTAGGCTATGCAAACTGAGCCATGTTGCAATCTTAACAATATAAAATAATAAAACATTTTGTAATTGAATACAATCCGGCCGATTAGCCCGTTATAAGCCGCATTTAGATTCAATTTGAAGTCAAATTCAAGCTGAAATTTGCCTGCTTGTCATATGGTGACAGCCCGTAGCATTTACATTGGACAAAATTCGAAGTTGACTTTGAAGTGCACTTTGAATTTTGTCAAGCTGCTTGCCAAATGCAAGCAGAAAATAAATTTATAGGTTAGATTATTTTTGTTTATCTTAATATTCTTAATGTTGCTTTGTTTAGGATAGGTCTAATTTATCTATGGATTAGGTAAATTTCAATTTTGTGTTGGAATAAATTAACATTTGTATCAAACAATTCGGACACATGTAAAATTGACTTTGAAGGGTCCCACTTTGATGAAAATTATTTTTTTGAAGGCAATGTAATTAAAAAGAAACGATTTCAACGAGGAACTGTTCTTAAAAATGATTTGTAATTATCTGGCAATTTACAACAAGCAAAAGAAAACATTCCATACGTATAATTACGTAACCTAAAAATTCGTTCAATGTAAATGACATATTTGCGAATTGCACTTTGACTTGGACTTCAAATTGAATGTAAATGCGGCTATAGGCTTTGGCTCCTAACGAGGAAGGACACGTCATACACTTGTAGGTGCACTGTTCGAAAGAACGCCTCCGGGTCCAAGCAAGAGGAATAAGTGAAAAAGCAATGATTCGACTCGCACTCAACACAAAGAAAGATACCATCTCCGGTTGGTCAAAGGAAAAAAATAACCCCATATGCCGTGTTTAGTTTTTATGATTCTCAATAATATGAATATGAAATATTAGATACATTAATCGCTCATGAAAAGCACTGGCTTTCTATTTAAATTTAAGTTCAAAATGATTGAAAATTGTTAAAAGAACTTTTGTTTGAAAAAAAAACACAATATGACAACGCCGCAAAAGAAGACGAGCTTTTTTTTAAAATTGATGGGGTATCAGCATTGATTTGTATAGGAGTGGATAAGCAATAAATAGACCAAACATGGCAAATTTACAACCGGGAAATGTAAACAAAGAGATTTTAATTTGGACTTGCGCAAAATTAGTAGGAGCTAGCTGTTGCACCGTGAAGATAAATAGGCAGACCCGGACTTCGAAAGTGTTTATTTCACCAAATATTCGGTAGAGGAGTCTTGCCGATTGTGAAATAGGCCCCAGTTAGCATAGTGAAACAAACAATAAGGTATAGGTAAGTAATACTTATAATAATTAGACTTACTTGAAATAGGAAATCCCGGGAATTTTGCCTCTACTACTACAAAACACAATCATACACTTTCAGTATTCTATTTTGGTAGCATCGCCCATTGTTTATATGCGTATTGTTCAATTTAAACGAAAATCGAAATAGGGTACGTACAAACCACAAACGTGAACCACTAAACTAAAACTAATTAAGCAACTACAGACACTAGGTCCAAAGAAAGTAAAAAAGAATAAAAACTCGAATTATTAACTCAAAACGCCGCGCCGCGCCGTCAAAACGAAAACACGTCAAAGACAAATGCCAAGTTCGATCCTGACCGACGCCTGCTGAGGCGGCAAGTGTATCTTCTTTGTTTACGTTTTTCCATTTTGCGTTGATTTTGTCATGCGCAGAAACCTGTTTTTTCGCCCATAGGTTGCCACTTTTGAATAGTGCGACAGGCGGATATTGCTTATCCACTCCTATACAAACCAATGGGTATCAGTCAACGAGAGGATGTGTATTTAAAAATTTTTAGAGGTAGTAAAATATTGTCCCTAGAAAATTAGAAAATATGCTATATCTAGACAACACCGCAAGCCGAACAAAACATTTTTTGCGTCAAAAAGACAACAATAAAACACGATCAAAGTGACGTTGCCGGGCAGAAAAGTTGAAAATAGACCGCTGTCTGAAGACGCTAGTCTAGCACTGTTACGAAGCAAGTCGCCAATACGACCATCGCTTATTGACCTTTGAAAATGATTTATTAAATATCGGAACTGAGCTGGGCGCATAGCTTACGTTAGGGTAGAAGCCAACTGTTTAGAGGAAACGAAGAAATTAGAGGACTTAACCTAAGACTTTTTACTCAAACTCAACACTTACTTCAATCTGCATAACAAAATACAATAATATCCGAATTAACTTCTCAAAAATTGATTCTACAAACATGAAACCAGCACTTGTGGCTGACGAAATGTTCCCTGAGGGCGCAGGACCTTACATGGAATTCGATGAGGTATTTATTTGGCTTAATTCAGGCCCTTTTTTCACTTGTTGTAGTTAAAGTCCTTGGCTTCAAATTTAGACTTGAATATAAATACTTCCATTCTTAATACTAAGGAACTTATTCCCCCCAATCTGTATTTATGTAGGTAATACGATCGTACTTTAATATAAAACATGCAATTTTTCTTACGAGTAAAGGGTTTTTGTTTAATGATCATTCTGATCGATGGAAGGTTGACATTATCCATTGGGAGATCCAAGTTGTTATTAAAGTCTTTGGCTAACTCTATAATATTTATGTTCTTGCCAATAGGACCGGCACCAAGCCAACATTAAATTTACTGGCAACCCTATGGTGTTCCCTGAAGGAAACAAACCTTAAGAATTTGTGTTGAACTCTTTTGATAGCCTGAATGTGGACACGGTAGTGAGGGGACCAGACACATGAGCAGTAATCTAAGTGGAGTCTCACCAAAGAACAGAACAATAATTTAATGGACTGGATATTAAGAAAATCTTTAGCACAGCACTTGATAATCCCAGGATCTGAAGGGATCTTGAGACTGCCATAGATATACGGGGGATAAAAGATAAGTTTCAATCACGGATAACACCCAGATCTTTAATTTGAGCCAAAGGGTAACCATTTATGGTATAGATTTGATCTGCAAACATTACAGAAAGTGCAAAGACAAAACCCTGGGATAAAACAGTTGGCACTTTAATCTCCTTGGATTGGAACCCCAGAATGCACACTATTTGTATTCTCTCTGTAAGGTGACAACCATTCCAAAAGCTCGCCCTGAATTCCCAGACCTTGATCAATTAAGATCTTTTGGTTTGCCTGGTCAAAGGCATACATACACTGCATGAATGGTATAACATTTTTCCAAGGATCTCAAAAGAAAATCCATAAAATGTTCAAAGATTCAGTTCAGTGGAGCGGTGAGAAAGAGAGCCAAATTGTTGGTCAACAAAACAACCCTGCAAACAAGCTGCCATATAATCACATACAAGGTTCTCAAACACTTTTGGAATACAACTAAACACATTGATAGCTCGATAATTGCTAACCTGACAGTGATCCCTAGATTTCAATATAGGAGTGATAAAGCTTACCTTCCAAAATGCTGGGAATGTCTCATTCATTAATGAAAGCTTAAAAATGTGGAAAAGGGGTCTAAAAAACAGAAAGCTACAATGTTTAACTAGGGATGGGAGACCATCAGGGCCAGTTCCGTTGTTTATATTTAGTTTGGATAACTTTAATTGGATAGATGAGATAGGTATGGAAAATCATGACAGGTTGATGTCTCCAGAAGGGAATTCAGTATCATGCAAGACACAATCCTCAACACTATATGTCTTTGAAAAATATTCAGCAAATAAATTGACAATCTCTATGCCAGAGGCACTAGTAATGCATAACAGAACTGCTCTTTTTACCGTTAATAAATTTCCAGAAACTTTTTACATTATCCCTAAGGGATGATTTGGTTAGAGCTACATAAAATTGATAACATTGGGTTTTTAAGTGCTTACAGCAAGCGCACAATTCAGAAAACTCTGTATAGTCGCCAAGCAATTGAGTTCTACTATGGTAGTTTGTACACGCTGTCTTTTTGTTTATCATTTCAGGCTGGAGGCTCGGCATCTTTATTGATAGACCTAACAGCCAATGAGAAGGCAGTTCATGCAGATTTCTTTAATGGTAAGTCCTTTGTTTAAAGTAAACGTGTGAAACTGAGTTTATAAATTCGCCAATATTCTTGGCTTCTTGTAGCATGTATCTGCAAAATTATTGTTTTAATGAACTTGGCAAGATGTTTCGACTACTAGCAATCTGATGTTATCTTAAACCAGTGGCGGCTAATGGAGCAAAATTAAAGCACAGAATATTCTATGATTACAGGTAGGCTAGGCCAGCATATCAAGTGATTTTTAAAATGCGTAAGACGCCTCCAACCTTTCTTTGAAAATGTATTACAAAGTATTTTATGCAGACATTATTATATTGAATAATTTAGAACATATTTATATGTATTGATATTTTTCAATAATTGTGTTATTACAAAACTGTTGAGTGGGCCTGGCCTACCCTCAGTAGCCGCCACTGGGAACATGGTGTTTTGTTTGCAGTAGAAAATATTTCACTCGTAGCCTGATGCTACTCAAATTGATTGCTGTTGCTTTTAATTCAACATTTGAGACTGAAACCAGGCCACGTAAAGTAAATTTTATGCTTGTCGAACTTGCTGGACCCACCATTTCAATTAAGGGGCACGTATTTATGTTATTTTCAGATTTTGATGACTTCTACGATGATGATGACCTCCAATAGAAGAAATAAAACCAACAATTTGCTCATTAATAAATTTTATTAATACGGAAATGGGCTTTTAATATCCTGTAATTACTACTCAGTAAATACTGTTTGTAGGTACCAAAAAATTAATTTCTTTTATCACAATCACAGATCGAAAGTGTATTTTGGTAAATTTTAATTTATTCTGTTCTTGTACTACATTTATAATGTATATTATCGTAGTAAAATAATAATAATTATAATAAAAAATACCCTAAAATGGCGTTCCTTAATTGGTAGTATTTGAAACCCCTAGTGTTCTACACTTTGGTGGTTAAAAACTGTGATTTGTACAATATAATGTTATTACTTACATTTATATGGACAATTTTATTTGGATTGTGCACAATAGAAAAATGTTAACACTAATCTAAGCAAGAAAAATATTAACAATATAAATTGAAAAGTACAATAATGAAAATCAATCCCTGTACATGTGTTTTCTTTTAATTAATATTATATAGCTCAGGATTCCCCATTCCTGACAACCAAAAGCCCACACCCTGAAGATAATATAATGATAATTGTGATTTATAGACTTGAATATCTTCACAGTTGACAGAAGAAAATAAGCAAGTCATTCTTAATTAAATATACACCTTCTATATACATTTGATCAAAATCATCAGAACCGCATAAATAAAAAAAATATATCAATAAACTTCAGACCAACAAGAACTAAGTTCATTATTGCACTTTTTAGATTTTTCACCTCCCGTCACGGGGTTAACCATGACTTAGCACTAATAAACTTCAAAAATCTCCATTCAAATCATAACCGTAAGTAACATTGAAAAAACATCTCTGATATGTACAAAAATAATTCGTATTTCCGCAAGCAGGTATACCAAAACAATGGGGGCCTTAACGTCTAAAGAATACTCATAACTTTTTACAATAACGGAAATTATATAGGTTCAAGAATAAAAGCTATTTTAAGCATAAATTAAACATCATAATTTTGTATTTACAAAAACATACTTTGGGTCAAAATGGTACTGTTACGTTTGCTAAAGGGCTTGGTAGTAGCAATCTTTTTAAGATGCACCTAAAAGTACTCAAACTGGAAAATCTATTTTAAATAGATCATTGGGCTGAAAAAACTATTTACATTAGCAAAGTGTAGTTAATTGAATACTTCAGCAAACTGTTCGGGATTATTTAAATTAATGAAAAAAAGTCCCTCGTAATAGGTTTCAACAGATCAATTTTGTTAAATTGGCAACCCCTCTCGCTTTTCGCCACATACTGTGTATGCCGGGGCGTCAAAACTGGCTCTTAAATTAAGTCCGTTAATCAAATACCGGGTTGTAAATAAAATATTATACACATAAGGCTGTCCCCAGTAGCGTGCCGTGGGTATAAGGGCGGGAGGGGCGAGCTATTTCGAGGGCGCCGAATGATGAGCCATTTGCAGTTTGCATTAGGAGGCTGAGGCGGGTTAGATAGAGGGCGGGGGGGGCATTCGCCCCCCCTGGCCCCCTATACGGCACGCTACTGGCTGTCCCATGCTCGAATTAATGGAAAATACTGTGTTAGACTTGTACTGGAAATTGTGGGATGAGTACTTTAGCAACTTACTGTTAGTTGACACTGGTTGTTTCTTTTAATATGTACTTGCTTACAGATTTGTATTAATACATAACAATAACAAAATAAACCGAACAGTCAACAGCAATCTGTGCATTCTTAAGGCCGAATTAAATTTTAAAATAGCTTTTATCTTTGCGTGCGAAAAAGTGACAACTGAGACGAGAACGGTCCCAATAAAAAATTGGTCCTTTACTATGATTACAATTCAAGTCAAAAATTCGACAAGATTAAGCGTTTCGGAATTATCACTTTTTGTCTGTGCAGGGAAACAGGGTTATAGTGATGCTTTCTTTGGCTATGATTTTGATAAGTTCCTTGCATCCGTTAGGTGATTATGAACAACTGATTTTCAATATTATCATAAAAACCGCTAGACCATCTCAGGAAAAGCCTGTATTTGGGTTAGGTGTGAGCATTGCGTTATCGTCAGTAGAGAAGAGGGGAGCAGTCCCGCTGTAAGTATCCGACGTGGCTTAAAATATTAGTGTCCCAAGCTCAAATGGACGAAGCTGAAAGACTAGTGAATCCTTGCGCAGCATTTTCCCTCAACCCTGACTCTCGGGTATAAAGAAGTTGATTAAAGAAAACAGTGCCTGGAGCCAACGCCACCTAGACAGAAAGCCGAACATGTGTTTCCGATCAGCTGGTAAACCTAGTCATTCCGATATAAATCGATAAAGGTGGAGATCAGTATTTAATTTATATTTTATTTTAACGGCCTAATTTGGGAAAAAATAAATTACATTATGACCACAAAGTGTGAAAATTGTCGTAAAATTGTAAAAATAGTAAATAATGTTATAAAGCAAAACAAAAACAACGTGAAAAATACAATACTTATCTACTTTAAAAGTGAGTTTAAAAGTGTGAAAATTACAATAGTGTGATAAAATCGCAGTAGCAATTAGTGTATTATACTAAAAGCTTCTTCAAAATTAACAAATTGCCTTTCAGCAATATACATGTTGGAAGTAGTTATGCTTTCAGATATGGTTCGTTTAATAAGATGACACTCTATTCTTCATTTTTTACTTTCCGGATTTTCTCGATACGAACATGTAGGTGATGAAACATATTCAGGGCAACCCGGCAATTTACTAGGAACCGCACCTAAACTTTTAAAGCAGCAAATTTAGTTTTTAACAATATAACCTGGGTAAGTAGGTCATAGAAATAAGGAACCACTAACCTTTTTCGAGTCTTGGAATCTTTAAAGGAGCTGTAAGATAACTTCCAGTTCTTTCATCATACGTACTCATGGTTCTTTTAATATCCCATTCATTAAAATGCAATTCGCAAACCAATCAATCAAATTTCTGGTGTAATAAGTATACTAAACCTACATACTTTTTAGACTAATTACCCTCGATGAATCTGAAGGCGTAAAACCGACTCTCTTTATCGCCTGTATCCACATTTTCTTTAACTCCGGATCACTTGGGAATTTAAAAGTAGACACTTTCGAGTTTTTATCATAATTACCCCTGCATTTATATACCACGCAATGAAAGGGCATTTTGTTTGTTTTTTGTTCAACACAAATACCGACACAAACACTTTGACTTCCTGTTTAAATTAAGAGGACTTTTTAAATTTATTTTAATGGCTCAAATTAGTTAAAAAGTTTTTATCAGACCACACTAAAAAGACACATTATCCAGTAGACACAAACATACAACTGGAATTTTGAAAATATGCTGTTTGCAATCATAAGTAGCATGCACATTCTCAGTATCAGGAACCTATACCTAATAACTGAATCACCTCATTTCTCGAAAGTTTTGAGCTGCTGCAATTATATCTTCGTTAATAAGTGTATTCATTCAACTTTCTGCGAAACCCAAAACGAGTCTTAATTAGTTTGTATACCTCGATCCTCTGATGCAATGATGATTTTTGGTATGATTTTTTCTGATTGGTTAGCTCTGGTGTTTGGACATAATCACGGTGTGTTTCATTCTCATATTCTGTGCAATCTGAATCAGCTACCTCAACAGCTCTCAAATCGCACATTCTTCAAAGCTATCCCGATATTGTCTTGTTCTTATGAAGCTTGTTACCGACGCCGACCAGTTCTACGGTTATGCAGAATTTAACCATTTTTGTTTACTTAACTCAAGATATCTTATCCAAAACACTATCTGTATTAAAACTGAAACTATAGACACAAATTTACTTGAACGCTTGAACCACTGTGGATAACTTATAGAAGATGACGTAACGCCTTATAGGACTGTCTCCCTTACTCTAAGTATGCGCTCCGTGTTTTCTGTCCCCTTCACGGGACTTCCGGCTGCCAGACAGTGGGAGATATTTTCGTTAGGCTGGTCAAACATCACATTAAGTTCAACCAAAACGATGATGAATGATCATTACTATCACCAAATTTTTTTATTACGTATTTACAAAGAAAAAAACCTGATTTTTCAACTGTACGGTGGTACCCGAGAAGAACAACCGTATGTTCGTCTCGGGTGGTACAGCGTGTAGCTCTCTCTCAATCCAGTAGTTTTTGTGCCTTCTTGACATAAAAATTTCTTTAAAAATATTGCTCCTCACAGTGATAAGGATATTAAAGTAATTTTGGTAAGCCCCAATTTTTTCGATATAACTTGCTATAAAATGTAATGAGTAACGCTTGTTTTAGAGCTACTTTAAGACATTGAAAATCATTATCTTCAGGAGCAAAAAAATCTTCATTGCCCAGAAACGAATAATTCGCTGCATGTTGGAATTGCATTACCATCAATCTTGTAGGCCATATTTTACGCAACTTGGATTTTTAACAGCAACTTCCCTATATTATCTCGCAATGGTTTTATTTGCGAAGAAATATCCTGATCTATTTCTGCCGAACAAGAACCGTAGAGGTAATGTATCGGTTATGGTACTAGAGCGGAGAATTACCTTAACATACCTGAACATCGAACAACGTTTTTCTAGAGAGGACCACGATATACAGCCATTAGAACAATTTTGAAGCTACCATCAGAAATAAGAAATATAACAAATTTAAACATGTTATAAAAATTCTTAAGGAATGTTGCCTCTACTCATTTCATTTCTAATCTTTATTTGTTGCTGCCCCCTCAAATCCTTTCCTCTTCAGAGAGGTATCTTTCAATGAAGTGACAGTCTAAAAAACAAGAGCGATCAGAATATCTTTGGTCCCAGTGTAAAATTGACAAAATCAGTAAAACATCAGATTATTGGTCCACTAACTAAGTTTATAAATGCTTGCATAAACAAATCAATTTTTCCAAACATCCTTAAAGAGGCTTTATTGACCCCTATTCTTAAAAAGGGTAACAGGGATCTATCTTTCTGAAAATTATAGACCGATATCAATGTTGCCAGTTTCCTCAAAGATCTTTGAAAAATATATTGCAATCCATATCACTAATTACTTCATCTCTAATGATTATTTCACTGACTGTCAATTCGGTATAGCTGGCATCACATCATATATTGTGGACTCATTCAATGAGGGTTCTGTTTGTTCCTCATTATTCTGCGATCTCAGCAGGGCCTTCGACTGCGTCTCTCGATATTTTAATAAAAAAAACTGCTTGTTTATCATTTTGACAGAAACTGGTGGTTAGGATTGGTGGTGCCACATCAGCGAAGGGCACTATTGGTATTGGTGTTTCACAGGGATCTATGCTTGGGCCTCTCTTACTCTTATTTTTTGTCAATAACACCAAATATTGAGTCCAGTGCCAAATTTACACTTTTTGCTGATGACACCATCTTCTTGACCTTTGCTGATTCCGTAACAGATGCTATTGCTGACTCTAAGAGACTGCAGGAAAGAGCAAAGCTTTAGTTCACGGTAAATGGGCTTCAACTTAATGAAAGCAAATTAAATAGCATGGCCTTTGCAATTAGGGACCTAAGTAGCATTGATGTGTGTACGTTTCTGGAAGTTCATCTCAATCCGAGACTAGTGTGGAAGGCACAGGTTGACAAGTTGGCAGCTGGACTAATGAACAATCTTTTTATGCTCCTCGGCTTGTCAAACTGTGTGTCTCGTGCTTTGGTGTTTTTCATAGTAGAATGACCTATGCTGTCCTTGTATAAGGAGACTCATGTCACGTTGCATATGTCATCTTTCTCTAAGAAGCACAATTGCTAGCCGTGGAGTGACAAAATCAGATAATCCTGCATAGAACCTGAAGCTTTCATAGGTATAATTAACTGAATATAGTAGTAGTAGTACAACTCTCTGTTGGCCTTTGCGTTAGCAACTCAGCCAGTAAAAAACCTTGCCCGGGCTTAGCAAGAACTGGAGCGACCCTTCTACATTGGTTATATCCTGGTGGACAGAGATACTATGTTTAGACTCTCCTGCACGGCTCATTTAAGGCTCGAAAACTACCGGCTGGATGTTCACAAACATTTAAATCTTGTACATGCTAACCCAAACCTCCGGCTGGAAAACAAAACTAGTGACGAAAAGACCGATACGCGTCACGTGCTAACTCGACCGACAACGAAGCGGAAGTATACCAAAACATAGCCGAAAGCTCATGATTGAGTAACTAGCTGCTAAAAAACTTGTATCTATCAATTACAAAGGCAAATTTACAAGTAACTTTCAATATGCTCGAAATTAGATATATGATCAAAAACAAATGAGACAATTGGTTTAAATAACCCAAACTAATATTCCAGCTGTTGCCAGTAAAAATACATTAAATTTCTAGAATACTGGTAAGAAAGCTCAAATAATATTTTTCATTTTGCAAAGTAAAATTTTTGAGCTCTCCAACTGGCCAATTGTCGATCACAAAGTTTTTTCATGTGACAACATTTGTCAATAATCACTTTTATAAAATTAGATTTCCATAGAATTTGTACTTCTATAGGCAACCCACCCTGCAGAATTGGTGCCCAACAATATTGACATATTTTACACTTTGAATTATTATTAAACATCTCAATTTTCTGGAAATCATTGTCTTAAAGCCATAGTAGAACGAAAATTGTTCAACAAATGCTAAAGATTTGGCTGACATCATTGATAATCAAATTAAGCATCATTTTGTACACAAACTTTTAGGACCTGACAATAGAAAATGTGAGCAACCTCTACGGAACTGTTAATAAAAAAAGGTACTTCATTCCTATCTGAACATATATCTTATTTCTTATATATACATTGGCAATGTGTACAATTCATATCCAGACTGGGACCGCCGAAAAAAACTGAAAACTCCGAAATATTTGTCTAATCATTAAATTGAGGTCTCGTCAGTATGCCGTTAACTGGCAAATATTCATTGCCTATCAAAAGTGAAAACTTTTTCCCGTAGATGTTTTTAGGTCCGCAAAAGGTAATTTACGTGATGCATTGCTTTAAGTCAGAGACAGCAGCGCCTGTAAGATGCAATATATAATCCTCATTATGAGTAAGATGATCATTAAAAAAAGTCGAGCTAAATTAATATGATTCTGTTTATCAGCATTTTATAGGCCAGCAACTGCTGGAGGCAAGCTCACAATTTGACATACTTGAATAGCAAGTGCTAGAAAAATGATTAAAAACAGATATATAATACACAGGGTGTGATTCAACAGGTCATTATATGAGTGATTGTTCAGGTTATGTTATGAACAAGTCAATATGAACGTACAAGTGTTTAAATTTAAAATTTTTATTAATATTGATAAGGTTCAGTTGGGGCTCGTGTTTTTTTTTCAGAGAAAAAGCTAAAAAATAAATTGAAAACTTACCATTCATTTAAAGCTAAAGTTGATTCTTCTTAGCTTTAAATAAATGGTAAGTGTTTAATTTCTGCTTTTGTACCGTTCCTCTAAAATAATCCACTGATCATTATTAATCTTAATAAAAATTAATAAGTCAAACCGGAATCACACCTTCAAATATTAGCATGTCATTACCAAACACTCTATATAATTGTATTTCAAAACAGCCAACCTGAAGATGACCTAAAAGTATGGCACATTTGTAGACAGGAGTACAAATGTAGTTAAATCAGTCTTCAGATAGATACCTGGAATTTTTGCTTGAACACCAAGGTAGGTGTCTGATGAACATTAAATATATTAAATTAGTTCTTACAACTGATAGGCAACGAAATTTTGACATGTATGTGTGTCAATGAAGCCGTTAAGACGGCTCAAGTGCGGCGGTCCTTTTCCTATTCCACTGGAAGTCTATCCCACTTAAGCAACACGGCACGAACCGATCCGGGATTGTTTCCTCACCAACTTCAAACGATATGAGTCCAGTGATTAATTCAGATCATCGCTGGATAAGTCGGAATCGGCTTCTTCATCCGAATAATCTACGGCGATGGGTGACATGGGATCGTTGCTGCTGGACTGGCGCGAGTTATCTTCTTCGAGGGTGGCTTCGACGAAATCCGACATATGAGGCATGGAGGATGTGCTGGCGCTTCCGGATTCCAGCAGTTCTTCCAGAGGATCTTTGGAACCGGTAGCTAATTCTTTAAAGACAAATGGGAATATTTTGATTTATATTACGACTAAAAGGTAAAATGAGATGTTCAGGACTGCAAAGATTATATCCTGGTTTATATCAACTCACGTGGCTT
This sequence comes from Pissodes strobi, assembly GCA_016904865.1. Classification (NCBI taxonomy): domain Eukaryota; kingdom Metazoa; phylum Arthropoda; class Insecta; order Coleoptera; family Curculionidae; genus Pissodes; species Pissodes strobi. The sequence goes on from MU181984.1 coordinate 602,113, forward strand.
TTTGTCTATACTATTGCCCACGGTGTAAAGAAATGTTAGTTTCTAGTCAATGTACATAAACAGCTTAAAATATCACGGGGAACAACAATTAAATTCAAATTATAAAAACCTCATTGAAAACGTGAATAACGCCACATCAGACTCTGAGCATAATATAATTTACACAAAAGGTGTGGGTAAAACCATTCCTGATAAAAAGTACTTTAAATAATATAACGGGAAACAAAAACTAAGATTGCAAGCAAAGTTCTAATAAATAAAATTAATATAACTTACTCTCCACATACTGCCACAAAGACTCAGGTATAAGAGTTTTGATCCTCTCCAAATCTTCCTTAGAGCATTTTCCAGTGTCCAGTCCTATAATTAAATTAATATCACTGCATATTCTCATTTAATAACATGATTTTGTGCCTGATTCGGAACATTGCTAATATTCTGAAATGTCACTGAAAATGGTATTTAGCTGTGGATTAAGTAATATTTTGTGTTAACTTACCATGCAACATGCCTATTTGCTTTAATATTTCTAGGTCATCGCTAATTTCAAACTTGTCACTAAATTGGAAAACGTACTCCATCCTAAAAATATAAAACAAACAATTAAATAAGGAATTAAAATGAGGCATAGGAGTCCTATTCGCCTTGTTTACATCACATATACCCTTTGAATAAAACCATTGTTATGTTCAGAGCTAACCTTTGTACCAAGATTACAGGGAGTAATAAAACGTTTCACTAGTTTGAAAAAAAAATCAATTCAATTTATTCATATTAAGATACACAGAGTATTTACACAAGTTAGCATAAAGATAAAATAGTCGAAATTTACAATCAATAAGACAAATAAATAAATAATTATATTAAATTCACAGTAGCTTTACAATCAATATCATGAATCCACATTAACACAATAAGACGTCAAAGATATTAAAGACATCATGACAAGTGAGCTTCTAGATATTCCGATTGGATATAAAAGACACCAGCTAGAAGAAGTATTTTTTATTTTAATTTTAAATTGAGACATGGGCAGTTGTCCGATTGCTAGGGGCAATTTATTGAAGAAGTGCACTGACAGGGATGACGGTCCATCTCTGCCCGTTTCGAGTCGATGGAAACAAGATCTACTTGTTCCTCGTGTTAAAGTTATAGATCTTATTATGGGCCCGAAATGTATGCAAGTATTGCAAGTTACATTTAACATAGATAAGATTGTCAAATATAAATTAGGACGGAAGTGTAAGTATGTTAAGCTTTACAAATGCCTGTCTGCAATCTGCTGTATAGAGAGTACCTGCAACAATGCCAATGGCTCATCTCTGTAATTTAAATATATCATTTGCGCCTGTACTATGAGCCCAAGCAATAATGGAGTAGGCTATGTGAGACGTATGCCTGTTTTAATACTGAATGTGAAACATCATGTGTTCACAACAGTCCACGGAGCAGGAAGATGTTTGAGCAGAACTTCCCCTTCAAAACGTTAGTATGCTCATCTCACAAAGGCCCAGGATCCAGCAGAACCCCAAGACATCTAACACCTGTAGGGTTATCTCGGTCATCAGGAATCTTTCTGGTAGAAAAAATTAAGGATTGCGTTTTTGTTGCATTTAGAAATAATCGATTTGAGAGAAACCATTGCTCTGCCCTCGACAGTGAATCCCCTGAAGCTCCCACCGCTGTTGCAAGATCTTTCTTGCAGTTTGACATTGTTGTGTCATCAGCAAAGAGAGTGAAGTGCGGTAATGGACATGACAATGGCAAATCATTGATATACATATTAAAAATAATAAAGGGTCCAAGACTGAACTCTGAGAAACTCCAATGCACAAGCACCCCCTTTCTGATTCCACCTGTTCTATTCTCACTTTTTGGTAGCGGTTTGAAAGGTAGTCCTTTATCAAGGCAATACTTGAATCTGAAATGTTATATTTGCTCAGTTTAGCAATGAGAATTTCATGGGGCACACAGTCGAAAGCTTTGCTCAGGTCACAGAAGTTGGATGAAACATAGCCTCCCTGCTCAAATGCATCCTAAATATATGTTACAAGATCAAGGATACCCGCAGCAGTACTCAGACCGCTCTGAAAGCCAAACTGTGAACATGGAAAAAGTTTATTTGACTCCAAGAAACTGGAAATTTTTCGGGCAAGGCACCTTTCAAATATCTTTAAGAATATTGGCAAAAGGGAAATAGGTCTATAATTTGATATCGTATCTTCTTCTCCCTTTTTAAATACAGGAATGACAGTGGCCGTTTTTAGTACATTTGAGATTTCAGCCTGTTATTGTAAGAAAAACAATTTGTATGTTCTTTGTATTTATCGTTCCCTTTCATCACATGCAAAAGAATTTTTAATAAGCTACCATAATGCTTTCTAATTTACTTGTGTTTTACGGGCTAAAGATGCATGTTGAATCATCAACTCGTATAAGTAACCATATATCAAGTACTCTTGATTAGATATGTTCCAATTTTGATAATGTGTCTTGTTCAGTGTTGAGTGCAGGTCTCTCTGATCACGAAGCGGTTATCTGTACATTCACGGGTTTGACTGATAAACAAACAGGGTGTAAACGGGGTAGGATCTTTAGCACATGCGCCTTTGATAAGTTTTGCCAACTTAGTCTTAGTGTGAACAGGTTAGGTGTCCGTCTGTCCACGGAACCAATTACTTCGTTTCATTCCATCTTGCTTAATGTCTTTAACCGAGCCTTTCCACTGCGTTGGATTAAGCACAAACTCAAGAAGCGTAAACCATGGAGTATACAGGGTGTCCGGAAATAGCATCGCCAAATTACAGAGAGTGATTCTACATAAGAAAACATGAAAATTTTTTCATATGAATATGGGTCCGAAAATGCATAGTTTCCAAGATACAGGGTGTCAAACTTTTTATAAAAAGTCAGTTTTTTGTTAATATCTTAAATATGATTTTACTGATTTTGTTGAAATTTGGCAGGGTTATCTATAGTAATAAGGGGCTCATTTAGCCTTAATTAGATTAAAAATATAAAGTCCAGTGGCGTCCCGGAGGGCATCAAACCGACTATTATTGACAAAGAAAGTGTGCGCCTCTGACTTTTTCAAACATTTTATATTTTTTTCGTATTAAGCAACTAAAAATACAATATTTTTGATTCTTGAGTTGTTTTCGATAAAAAAGTAAAAACCGGTTTATTACATTTCCAAAATTTTTTGATAAAATCGATATTAAGAAACACTTAAGTAAGTAGACCACTTATGGATCTCCATCAAGTAAAGGCTAATTCGATTAAAATCGATATTTTTATTTATATCTTAAATATGCTTTTAGCGATTTTGTTGAAATTTAATAGGCTTATCTGTAGTAATAGGCGGCTCAATTAGCCTTTACTAGATTAAAAATATAATGTCCAGTGGAGTCCCGGGGGCATCATACCGAATATTATTGACAAAGAAATGTGCGCCACTGACTCTTTTAAACATTGTATATTTTTTTCGTATTAAGCAACTAAAAATGCAACATTTTGTTTCTTAATTTGTTTTCGTATCTTGCTTCGTTTTCGAGAAAACAAATAAAAACCAGTTTATTACATTTCTTTAGGGCACCAAATTCTACATCAAACGCTGTAATAAACTGGTTTTATTTTTTTTTCTCGAAAACGAAGCAAGATACGAAAACAAATTAAGAAACAAAAATGTTGCATTTTTAGTTGCTTAATACGAAAAAAATATAAAATGTTTAAAAGAGTCAGTGGCGCACATTTCTTTGTCAATAATATTCGGTATGATGCCCCCGGGACGCCACTGGACATTACATTTTTAATCTAATAAAGGCTAAATGTGCCGCCTATTACTACAGATAACCCTATTAAATTTCAACAAAATCGCTAAAAGCATATTTAAGATATAAATAAAAATATCGATTTTATCAAAAAAGTTTGGAAATGTCATAAACCGGTTTTTACTTTTTTATCGAAAACGACACAAGATACGAAAACAACTCAAGAATCAAAAATATTGTATTTTTAGTTGCTTAATACGAAAAAAATATAAAATATTTAAAATAGTCAGCGGCGCACACTTTTTGTCAATAATATTCGGTATGATGCCCTCCGGGACGCCACTGGACGTTATATTTTTAATATAATTAAGGCTAAATGAGTCCCTTATTACTACAAATAACCCTGCCAAATTTCAACAAAATCAGTAAAATCATATTTAAGCTATTAACAAAAAACTGATTTTTTTTTTAAAAGTTTGACACCCTGTATCTTGGAAACTATGCATTTTCGGACCCATGTTCATATGAAAAAATATTCATGTTTTCTTATGTAGAATCACCCTCCGTAATATGGCGATGCTATTTCCGGACACCCTGTATATAGTCAAAAGCGATCTTATCATGCGGGTTTAAAGGTCACAATTTTCAGTAAAAACTTCATTCGTGGCACGATAACACCGCTTTTGACGATATCTATATGAATGAATCAGGGACATGCAGTGGCTGCAGTGTTTTGTGGCCTTTCCAAGGCGTTTGACTGCGTCGACCATCGGATACTGCTCATCAAGCTTGAAAAATATGGATTTAGGGGTCTTAGCTTGCTTGGTTCCGATCTTACCTTGGAGGTCGGAGTCAGTCAGTGGTTACATGTGACCAGAGGTCGCTACCTCTGAGTGTTACCTGCGGCGTTCCACAGGGATCAGTTTTGACCCCTTGTATTTCAGATCTATGGCTCAAATTAACATTTCGGGAGAATTTACGCTTTTCGCTGACGATACCTCTGTGGTGTGTCATAACGATAATCCTGAACAACTGAAAGAGAATATAGCTGCGGACCTTCTTGCAATCAAAATGTGGTGCTACTCATACCGTCTTACATTCAACGGAGGAAAGACAAACGTGATAGGATTTAAGTGCGACATGCTGGGGTTGCAACTGGAAAGTGACCCACTAAGGAACTAGGGAGTGACAAGATTCTTGGGACTGTCCATTGATGGGGATCTTCGTTTTGAAGAGCACATTATGCTGTTGAGTGGAAGGTCGTCTTCAGAGGGCTTTGCTATAAGGTCAATCAGGGAAGAACTTGGACAGGCAACAGCTCAAACGGTGTACCTTGGATTATTTGAATCGCATCTCAGATATGGAATCCCCTCCTGGGGTGTAAGCAGCCAATATCTGCTGAATATACTGTTAGTTCTGCAAAAAATGGCCATTCGTTTCATCGCTGGCATAAATCATGTAAGCCTTACTTTATATCACTGAAGATTCTCACACTTACTTCTCTGTTGACACCTTTGGTCTACAAAAAACAACCAACTACAAGTGCCTGGGATGACGAGGCGCGCCATCAAACTCGTTAGGCTTTAAACTTTCTTCTTCCTCGCCCGACTAAAGGTGGATTCTCATGCGTCCGATATCCGATGATACGATGAACCGACAGTGTTTCTATTGGTTACAATATTCGTCTTCCTATTGGTTGGATTGACATGATTTTCGTATCCGAATTTAACAGCAATTTGACATTTTACGTTTTCTTTTATAAACAAACCTGAAGTAATAATTTTGAATGAGACACAGGAAGAATTCCCAGAACTTTCATTTATTCAACACATTCAGAGGGACCAAAGATATGTTTTAACCGACAAATGTACCATGATCTTGTCCTTCGTACTAAACTGAAATAACCTTAATATAAGTGCAAATCCATTGTTTATATAATCCTTATGCAATGGCAAATCTCTCGCCAGCAAAAATCAATTCATGCACACGATTGGTCCGGGTTAAAATTAATTAACATATTAATAACATTAGTAAATTTTGAAATTCTCCCTACCAATCCTCAATGGTACAAACATAGTAACCTGATGGGTTACAGTCTCATTTCCTTTTATAAATTATGTTAAGTATTTTGCTGTGTTCGATTTTTCGGAACCCAAAATCTTTTACTTTTGTTAATATGTAGTAGCAGACGCAAATGGGATACATATAACACATTATATAAATAAACAAAACAAATAAAAAGTGAGGTTAAGAAACACACGATATCGGATAAAAGTTAAAATAATTTTAACTCCATACGACATCGAATGATTTAAAAAATATTCGGATAATAAATTGGCGCCAAAACATTCTGACCAATAGGAGCTCCGTCGGATCATCGTATCGTCGGATATCGGACGCATGAAAATCCACCCTATGGAATTGACCAAAAGGTCTTTGATATATGAAGGCAAAAAAATGTTTAACCACCTGTCAGTTCATATTAGGGGGTCAGTATCCGAGTCCGAGGACTCCGAGGGAATGTCTTCAGAAATATCTGAGTCCGGTTTCCGTAACATTTCCTTCGCCACCTTGCTCGTGATCATTAATATGAATCTGTTCCAAAAGCGGATATGGTCTTGGATTGTAAACGAGCTTGTCATTTTCAACCAATTTTAAACTAGATTGAATGGCAACAAGCTTTTGAACTTTATCCGTTGTTAGCCTGTTCCTTTTATTGGTATGTATGACACCATGTAAAGATCAGTTTATTTCTGATGAGGCGGAAGAGGGAGGTCCATTTAAAATTCTGGAAGCAATTGGCATAAGTGACTGTGAGGTACACAAACCATGCCACCATATAACAGGATGGGTGCTGTTTGCAGATTCCCATAGAGAATTTCTACTAACAAATGCTGTTTCGGTTCTAAAGTGGGTTAGATTGGCCATAACTTGTCCTATATCCAAATTTAATAAACGAGCAATTTGCAGACGATCGTTTTCCTGTCCTATGCCTATATACCTAATACGACCAACAGAGGTATATGGTATATATCATAAAATTATAACAAGCAACGAAACAACTGAAATTGTGCCGCCTCGTCTGTTTGTAAAGATGTGGGGGATTCACGGTTCACCGATAAATTAATTTCCGCGCTGCATTTTTTTTATAAAATATATATACAATACCTTTTTAAATATTGAAAAATATTTAATAGCTAAAGCAAGCCTGAAACAAAACTCTTTTGATTCTTTTTAATAAAAATTAAATTTTTCCGAAATTTACCGTTTTTTTCTTGATTTATATAGATCAGAAACAAAAGTAATCAATACCGATTTTTGGTTTGTCGATCGATTAGCCACGTTATGAATTTAAACTTATTTTAAATATTAATAATTTAAGTATAATTTGTCCTTTGTGGCACCAAATTGTATTTTATTTTGTACTTACTTGTCATTCGAAATGCTACAATTAATAACAGTCTTTTTATTTGTATTGACAACAATAAAGGGAAGCTGGATGTACGAGTTGGGCCCGGGGGCGCCGTGTAACTTTTCCGCTTCCTTATTTCTTTGCGCCAGACTTTTGAAAGCGATTTGACTCATTATCAGCTCATAAAATTGCTTCTCCTTTTCTCTAATACAGTTTGTCTTTCTATGAACTTCTTTTTCCAGTTGCTGACACTCCTAAAACAAGAATTTATAATTCAATTATAAAATGTTCTTCGAATATATACATACGATAACACGATATTATAAACGGAAAATAATGTAGCAAAAAGTTTTCTGAAATTATTTCCTTTTGGAAACGTCTATAAACACGACCTGCCAGAGAACGATGTAAACGAACTGGTTTTCTGTGTGACTTTACATACATGTATAATTTGAACATTTATAAAGCTCCCATCACGTAACTAACTTGATAACCTCACCTGGAGCGAGTTCGTAGGCAAGCCGATCCACCGGATCTCCTTCTTTTCCTTGGAGATGATGTTCATGGCCATCAAAACGTTCAGGGCATCGTACACTCTCCTTCGGATATTCTTCTGGTCATACTGATCCGCCAACGGACAGTTCATCGAGTTCTGCTGAGCGGTGAATTCTCGCACCAGATCGTCTGCTACTTCGTTGTAGGTCGTAGTGACTTTTTCTTTAACTTTTTCGCACACTTTCATGGAGAAATGCCTCAGACCGCGGCTGAGTTTTTCTGATTTGCGTAGTCGCTTGCTGGAATGCAGAAACAAGATACAACCGTATACATTAAGAAAATAAGTAATTCAAAATCATTTTATCGTCCAATGCAAAGGCCATAAGATGAGAACAATAAATGATCAGCCAAGCTCGTGTAGCAAGGGTCAATATTATTAAGTAAGGACCTCCACCTTTTTAAAAGGTCTTTTTGAGACCCAGCTTTCAGACATTGTGAAAACAAAATACAGATCAAAACCATTCATTGCTTGACAATGGTTCTTCTTGAAGAGGTTTGAATATCTGATGAATATGTAAAGTATAATGTTTGCTGGATATTAGGAGAGTGATAATCTTGGGAAACAACAATAATAAAAAAATATGTTACACTCACTTTTCAGGGGCATATTCAACATGCTCAGCAGAATCTGTCCGTTTTCTAGACAAAATGGGCGGAGAGATATTCTTTGTGTGTGGATGCTGGTAATGCTGTGTCGGAGAATGCTGGATCACAGGAATGCCCTGCGACGTATGGTTCTGCTGGATTGACATAATTCTCTGCTGGCCTTGAGGGGCAAGTTTGATGCTTTGCTACAAATATAACAACTTTATAAGAAGCTATGTAACATCAAGTTACCTTAACCATTCCGCCTAAATTAAATTTGGCTTACAAATGAGTAGTTTTTATAAACTCCGTACACTAAAATTCTCCGAACTGAAGGTGAAAATATCTAACGGAAACTTTTACTGGGTAATAAAACAGGCTGCTTTAATAGCTTGTTGAAAGAGGTTATTACAAAAAAAAATCAATGCTTCGCATAGAAGGGTTTTATGAGAGCTAAATGCAACTTAGAGTGTTAGTGCTGTTTACAATACAAATATTCTTCTTAAATACTGCAAAGTTTCTAGATCAGCTGCATAAATAGATTGCCCAACTTTTACAAATTCTTTAGAACACTGATACAATTCTAAACTAAAATTATTTAAAAACGTGTATAAAACTAATAACATTCTTACCATCTGAGCTTGTGTTAACCTAATAGTCTTTGTACCTCTGGGTATGTTATTGACAGAGGAACCCACGTGGATGGGCACTTGTTCTGAAACGGTACACAAATATGTAGTCAAAATATCTGTGTTGTGCGAGAAGAGATTATTGGCAAAATTAGGTAAATCTCAGAAATTGTCTCAATTTTTTTTGTCAATAAGCCCATTTTCGATACTCGAGTAAAATACGAAACGGATAATATTAATAAAAAAGTGGATATCTTACTTGTTACGATATTAGAGCTATTCGAAAGACCCCTAATTAATTGATGCTGATGTTGCGATTGAGTCAGAGAGGTAGTGTAGATCTGAAAAAGAAATATTAAAAATGTTGCAACAAGTATATAATATTCTAGGTTAACCATTCTGCTCCCATTGCCGATCTAATTGCAGAAACAATATACTAAGCAAGCCCTCATGCAGAGTTGTCACTGTGACTACAGGAATCAATCCTGCTGTTGATAAGAACTATGATTTATATAGAAAAGTTCGTGTGGGAAATTCCATTATTCGACAGTCTAAATGCTTATGAGCGCTCAGATAATAGAAGTTCCCAAATAATACAATAGCATCGGGGAGGGACTTGATGAAGGAGTTTAAAACCTCTTCCTTTCCTAAGTGGTTTAATGCCGAACTATGTAGTTTAATAAAGCAAAGAAAAAAGTCATAAAAGGTTTAAAACGTTCGGCAGGCAGTCTGACTACCTTGAATTGTGTCAACTTAGCATATTAATAAGATTCAGAATGACATTAATTGCAGTCCAAGATCATTCTGGTATTTTTTTTAACGATCAGAGAAAATCTCATTGTCTGCCCGCGAGCGTCACTTATGGTGATTCTCTCAGTCATAATGACCAGGAGCTTTTTGCAGACTTTTTTGCGAGTGTTTATAGGTTTGATGCAATTGACGAACAACCCTCATCATCATCATCATCCAGCCATTATCTTGTCCACCGTTGGACGTAGGCCTCCAGTAACACTGCCCAATTTCTTCGGTCCTGAGCCACTTGCATCCAATTTGTCTCCACTCGCTCTAAGTCGTCCGTCCACCTAACTGGTGACAGCCCTCGATTTCGGTACGCTTCCTCTCTTGATGTCCATTCAAGAATCTTTTTTGTTCACCGCCCATCGGACATTCTTGCCACATAGCCAGCCCAGTGTCATTTTAAGTGCTTTATCCTCGTTACGGCGTCGGTTACGTCAGAACGTTGCCTTATTATGTTGTTGGCAATTCGGTCCCTCAATGACACTCCTAACATCGCTCCCTCCATCATTACTAAAGTCATGACTCCTGAATTTTGGGGAGAAGGAGTTATAATAAACCATTTTATGCATGCCAGACGAATCCCCATGCGGGTAAATTAAACAAGCAAAATGGGAATACTGCACAGCTTATTACAATGCCCAATCCATAAGAAACAATGCAGATGAGATTAATGCATTTATCTGTGATAGGGGGATCAATGTTATGTGCCTAACATCCATCCTTAGTATGGATGAGGTCGACTGCTTGAGAATTGGGAACCTAGTTGTGGCTGCTGCATTTTGCCGCAGCCACCATCGTGGTGGTGGCTCTGCCGTTCTATTGTAGGGGAGCGCTGCTTTTAAGGAACTGACTGAGGTAAGCCAAATGAGTGTGGAGAAATGCATTGAAGTATGTGCAGCTAAGTCATATCATCAGTTTATAGATCACCCTCGGGTATTTTTGACACCTTTATTAATATAATTGATTGCATTATGGGTAAGCTACTAACAGCAATATAATACTTGCAGGGGACTTCAATGTCAAATTTTGTAAAAATTAAAAAAAACTGCCAAGAATTTACTAATATTTTAAACTCTTATGGTTTGGCACAGACTGTTTTTAAGCCAACATGTGGGAGAAACTGTCTGGACAACATATTTATACAATATAATGTCGAGACATATTTATCAATTTCTCTGAGAACTTCAAAGCCAGTATTGTAAGGCCGGGTGAATCTGATCACAATGCACAATTGCTAACCCTGAACTATTCTTTAAATTTTGAGAAATCATGTACTGCATTTGCAAGGAGGTTGTGTCAACCAATAACACAACAAGGCAAAAATAATTTTTATTAAAAAATATCACAAATTGACTTTGGCTTTATTAATAACCATATTTCAGCTGAAAATAAATTTGAACATCTCATGAATTTGGTCGAATTAGCATTTAATGAGTCATTTCCAAAAAACACTATCAAATTAAAGAACAACAGAAATATAATGTCGAGTGGTTCAATGATGAATTAAAAAATAGTCGTGAAACATTAAATTATCTTCGAGACTTATATAGACACTATCCCACTAATGAATTGAAAGAATCTATAAAAAAATTTCGTCAAATTTATAGAAATCAAATAAAAAATGCTAAGATAGATTATTGTAATGAAACAAAAATAAGAAATTCAACTAATGCGGCCAAGTGCATGTGGGAAATAATCAATGATCACCGGGGGAAAAGCAACCAAAAAGCTGAAACTTCTACTTTTACAGCGCATGATTTTAATGACTTCTTTGTAGGTGCAGCTGTCGATATACAAAGAAAAATTCCCGACCCTGGCCGTGATCCTATGGTTAACCTAGGGGCTTTTGTGTTGGGTAATGAATCTTTTTCATTTCAGCAGGTTTCTTATAATGATGTTCGTGACATAATAGACCAACTTAAAAATAAAGCCAGTAAAGACATTTATGGCCTTAGCATCTCACTAATTAAATGTGTCAAAAATCTTGTAATAATGCCCTTGACAAAAATAATAAATAACTGCATTGCAGAGAGTGTTTTCCAGATTGCTTAAAGATTGCTAAGATTGTACCAATTTTTAAAAGAGGAGATATTAATGATCTCAATAACTATAGGCCAATATCTCTGCTGCCTGCTCTATCAAAAATCTTTGAAAAATGTCTGGCAAAGCAAATCTCGACTTATCTTGAGCTGAATGATGTTCTCAGTCTGCAACAGTATGGTTTAAGGGGAGGTAGAAATCCAACATTGGCAGTTCTAAGGCGTGTTGAGAACATAATGGAGGGTTTTGAGGATTCAGAACATACAGTGTCAATTTTTTGTGATCTCAGTAAGGCCTTCGACTGTATTCGGCATGATATTCTCTTGGGGAAACTATCTTTTTACAATTTTTCATCAGACAGCATATCTCTTATTAAATCATATCTTGCGAACAGAGTAGAAGCAGTTCATTGCAATAATAATTGATCTAATACACAAGTTACTATCGGGGTACCACAAGGTTCAGTAGTTGGTCCAATTTTATTCTTGATATACATTAATGATTTAGACACTTGCAGAGACTGAAACTTATATAAATTTTGCTGACGATACTACTGGACAAGTACAACATGCCAACATATCTGTGGTCAATTCTACATTCCGCCAAGCTCTCAGCATTTTGTCCTGATGGCTGGAATCAAATGCCTTCCAGTAGTCCACGATTATTAGGATTAGGGGTTTATTGTATTCTATGGTTTTCTCGACCAATATTTTCATTACCAGAAGATGGTCATTTGTTCCAGAGCCATTTCGAAATCCCGCCTGCACTCTCGGTTGGTAAAAGTCGAGTTTGGGTCCTAAGCGATTGGTAATTACTTACAACTGGCGGTAGTTGTTCAAGTCAGTGCTGTCACTTTTTTTGTGTAGAACGATGATAACAGCATTGTGCCATAGCTCCGGGGTTGTTCCTCTAAGCAGGCAATCTGTGAACAGTCTGCTAAGAGCCTGCAGGGCACATCTTCCGCCTACCTTAATCGCCTCTATCACTACTCCGTCATCTCCTGGTGCTCTGTTGTTTTTCATTTGTCGTAGAGCACTATCAATCTCAGATGCTGTTATATCTGGAATGTTTTTGAAGCCTTTATTTTGCACATATGGACGTCATAACCATTCCATATGTGCAAAATAAAGGCTCTGAAAACATTCCAGATATAAAAGCATCTGAGATTAATAGTGCTCTACGACAAATGAAAAACAACAGAGCACCAGGAGATGACGGAGTAGTGATAGATGCGATTAAGGCAGGCGGAAGATGTGCCCTGCAGGCTCTTAGACGTCAGCGCTCGACGAGTGGTGTGTGTGCGAAGATGTTGATTGACACGGTTCTTGAATAGTGGAATGTTGTAATAATTAGTGGGAAACAGATGTCCTGGAAGTGAGTTCCACAGTGATGCAGTGCGCCAGACAAAGGAGTTCTTGAAAAGTAATACTATCTTTAAGATAATGTACTGCTTTCTTCTTAGGTCTGTTCTGGAAAATGGTTGCCTAACTATAGAATTTATATTGAGGCAATTGAGAGAGTACAGAACAAATTTCTCCGGGTTGTCGGTTTTAGACTGGGTCTTCTTCGGGAGGAATATACTTACAATGATATTGGGGGCTTCTTGGGATGCAGCCTTGGAGGTCCGGTGGATGTGTGCTGATTTGTGCTTACTTTAGAAGATTCTGAGAGGAGAAGGGGAGGGGGGCTAATAGCCTATAGGCCCCTAAACTTAGTATCCCGTTGTTATTGCGTAAGATGAGGGGTGATACAGAATGCGCTTCTGATTTCTTCAAAGAGCATTTCTGCATGAAGGTGTGAACAGTTGGTGCATTTTGCTAAGTTTGCACTCCAACTGCCAACTCTCTCGGATTCAACATTAAAAAAATTTACTATCGTAAATATATTCATATTAAAAAACAATTCCTATCAATGATACATTATTATCTGTGCCTCTCGGTGTAAAGCATTTGCTTGGCCCGGCCCCGTTCACGATCCCGGACATCCTGTATAAAGTGGCGTTGCAAAGGGCCATTACTCGTTGTCGCTTTGTGCGCGCGAATCCATATAAATATAAACCGCGTTTCTGGATTTACATAATCGGGCAATTTTAGCATTTGCGGACGTAGAATGGAACGGAATCGAATGATTTTTATGGGTACGTTAATAACGTTTGAAACAGTTAATAATCGTTAGCAAATAAAAGGGAATTTAATTTGAAGTAAGCAATTTCTATATAAAAGCGTTTCATATGATCGGATTTATTAAGAGACACACTGTTAATAATAATAATAATTCAACCAATCAATTCTTTGGTCTTCTATTCATTACCATATGAACATGTCCTTATGTTGCATATAAAATGAATTACGTGTATAACACACACGAAGAATCTCTTGCAGTAGTGGCTGCACTCCATAGTGTTTGGGAAAATGGACAACAGTATAAGTTCTGTTGCTATTGTAAAGCTCTGTTGTACAAGACCAGGTAAAGCTCAGCTCAGTTGAAGCGCGACTGGTATTTTCCATATCAAATACTGCTCAGCATGGCCTTGTAGAATCGGGACTTAGTTAGGGTAAAGACATCTTCTAGAATATTTACAGAATCCCGGTATGTATGTCCCATTTTCAAATCCGGATATAAATATTATATCAGTAACCCATCAGCTTCTTATGTATGATACCAAAGCTGTTACGAGTTCTATATTGAACAAACCTTTCGAATACTTCAACATGGCTTCACTTCTAGCAATTCTGTTGATATTTTTTTTCCGTACATAGATCTTATCAGTAACTCTCTTGCAAAGAGCGCTGATATCCACGCAATACACACAAACTTTAGTAAGGCTTTCGATAAGATATATGTTCAAACTGCTGACAATTGACACTAATCAACAACATGGCCCCACTTCCAGCAAATCTGTTGATACCATTTTTAATGTGCATAAATCTTCACACAATACACACAGACTTCAGTAAGGCTTTAGAAGGGACAGGACAACGGTGCTTGGCATACTGGACTTGGTCTCACACATTGTGGTTTGACACTGTTGTGTTCTGCGACTTGAGCAAGGCCTTTAACTGTGTAGATCATGACAAGCTCTTGTGAAAACTCAAGAAATACAGCCTTTGTCATCACAGTGTAACACTGATTCAATCCTACCTTGAAAATAGGACGCAGGTTGTGAAGGTCTCTGGGGTGTTATCAAGGAAGAGTGTTGTTAATATTGGGATTCCCCAGGGCTCCGTTCTGGAACCCGTTATCTTCCTGATTTACATTAATGACCTTACGAACACTGACACAAATGCAAAATACACACTCTTTGCCGATGATACCACCATCTCTTTTGTGGCTAATACACTTGGGGAATCGCTTGAGGGTTCCTTGTCTGCACAGTTGGTGACTAAGAAATGTTTCTGTGTAAACAGGGTACTACTCAACGAAGCGGAAACCAAGAGGGTAGAATATGAATGATGGCGTGACCAGTGTTAAATTTCTGGGCGTACATCTGGAGCCCAAGCTCCAATGGGGTGAACATATTGACAACCTATGCAAGAAGCTAGCAAGGAGTCTGTATGTACTTAGGAACCTGGCATCTAAAGTTTCACAAAAGGTCTGCAAGCAACATACCATGCAATATTTCAATCTCACCTAGCCTATGCCATTTTGGTCTGGAGACATTCGGCAAAAATGTTGAGAATCTTTGGTTGGCAATGCAAGGTCATCAGGGTTCTTGCTGACCTTGAGTATATGGATGATTGTAGACAAGCATATAAGACCTTGAGAATTCTCACTGTTCCCTCTCTGCATATATTGAACAACCTAAAGTTTATTAAGGGGGGTGTGGGGCACTTCGGGACCCATGAGGACATACATCAACATGACACTCGACATAAGCATAATCTTGCCTAGTGGAGGCTGAGGAGATGTCAATCTGGGCCGAAATACTGGGCTGTTAAATTTTACGATAAGCTTCCAGATAGTTTAAGGTGTCTCCCATTACATCAATGTATAAGTAGAATTAAGGATATTTTAATAATTTTTTTATATTAATGAGGAATTTCTTACATTTGTATTTTAGCATGATTTCATAAGAAAACTTGTAGCTAATTAAACCCCCTCATTATCTACTGGTCGTGATGTAGTGCAACCCGCATTTCATTGGTAGAAAATTAAGAGTCCATGGCGCGCCTAAAATAGACCCATTTTACGTGCTCGGCTCTTAACACATATTTCGAAAACGAATAAACTTAGCGACCTAAATTAAAAAACACTGGAAAGATAGCCCTGTTTCCTAGGGTTGCCGTGTAATAGTTTTTCCAAATTGTTTTTTTAATTTTTGAAATTTAGATAGTAATCTATGCAATAAATCGATATGTTTACAATTTTTTTCCTTAAAAATAGGGACCTAAATCAAAAATCGCTTACACGAGGGAAGTGGGCCGATCTTTTAGCTTTGCAATGATCCCAAAATAATATCGATTTGACAAAAATTACTCAAAATTCTATGCTAAGTCCCGAACGTCTGCAGCGCTTCACAAACCAAATATTAAAATCCATCAGTCACGTGCGTTTTATTCAAGGGGAGGAGCATGTGGCCGTTTACTGCGGTCAGGACTGGACTTAAACGTAGCGGATTATATATATATTTTTGTGTCAAATAATATATTGGGTGCAAATCACTTTCACTATTCATGATTCTATAATCTGTAGGATTCAAGCAATAGTTTTTCTCTTTTTCCGTTCATTCTTAGAATCCGTTTGTATTCGTTTATAAATCGGATCCGTTCGGCTAATTAATGAAAACATATATTTAAACAATATTATTTAAAAATATGTTTTCATTAATTAGCTGAAAGAATCCAATTTATAAACGGATTCTAAGAATGCGAAGCTTAACCGGAACTAAAATGTTTTCCGTTTGTCATGCTTCAAATAAATATTTCGTATCAGTTCTGGTAGGCTCCAACCAGTTATTAATCATCGGTCTGTGATTTACGAGCACGGACAAAAAAAACGGCGGGGGCGGCTTGTTCGACATCAAAAGGGTCGGTCAACTTACTTATTCATTGTAGGTACTCGGCGCCGCGCCATCCACCTGCATACAATAAAACGGTCTAAATTTGAATACCGCCCTTATTGTCATTTGTTGTCGATTGTTCGTCTTGTAGTAGTCTTGTCAAGTTCTTACAAACTTTTTCTGTTTCCCATTGTGTGTTGTTATTTACTTTTACGTAACAATTTTGACTACATTGAACTTAGTGCTTAGTTTAGTGATCAAGATCAACTCTTGTGCCGCGCCGGCCAGACATTCTGGACTTTCTGTTTCTACCTTAGTGCCTAGTTTAGTGTAGCGATATAAACTGCTTTATCATGGAACCTGATTATCGAAAAGGAGCAAAATCAAAGTTGCGTTTGTGTGCACGTCGAAAAAAAGGGAATAACATCGCTAAATATAATGCGTAAGTTTTTTTATTGACAACCTCAAGAAGCACCATATTTTTTAAGAGCGCTCATTCCTTTTGAAGAGCGGGAGAAGTTACTGCATATAACTAAATGTAAAATATTTAGAATGATGTGGTTACAAGCGTTCAGCTTTTTGAAAAGATGGGAAAAATGGTTTGTTTTTCGGATAATTTTTTAAGTTCTCTGGATAGATAAACAAATTTCTCAGGTTTTTTTTATTTCTTGAAAATTTGAAATATTAAAGTAGTTATAACACTTTGAACTTAGTTGAAATTCGTCATTTTTCTACTTTTTAACTTCATGCACTGGGGTTATAGGCCATTATAAACCAAAACCAAAAAAAAGAGAACCATAGAAAAATATTTTTTATCCGATCGGACGAAAAACTATACCTTTCCGATGTGTTTTCTCACCACAAAAGTCATGATTCCAGTATATTGTTTTCGTTGCTTGGCAACATGCAATAACTGTATGTACAACATTTCCGTCCTACCGTCCTAGGCCGGGAATATAACATTTCTGTCATATTTAAACACCTTGTTTGTGGTTTCCCTAGTTACGTAATAAACTCCAAGCTCGCTCGATTCATAACTTGATATTATGTTGAGTTTAAATTTAAAACACTGTTTTTATTTAGAGTAATATTTGGCTCTATTTTTATAAATACGTATTCTAATTAATTCTGATCGGATAAAAAAGAGTATGTGCAACTCGTAGGAAAAGCACATTCCTGGACTCCTGTGTTGCTGGCCTCGGCTGCGCCTCGTCCAGCAATTACCACAATCGTCCAGGAATGTTTTGCTTTTCTCCTAGTTACACAATATACTATTTTAAATTAATTTTAAAACCGGAATATAAGAAACCATTTCATTATTGATATCTTTTCAAAAGTGGAAGAGCAGTTTTCGCAATTTTTATCGAGGGGATGATTGCTCTTAATCTTTTTATTTTATTTACTTTTTTATTTAATCTTGACAACCAGTTGTTTTACAATATAAGTCAAAATAGTAATAACCAATTTAGGCATATTGAGTAAAAAAAAACTCCTAGGTTTTTGAATACCCGTATGTTTATCAAAACAATACATGAATATTTTTATTATATATCTACAAAAGATCAAGAATTCAAAATCAGTCGAATTCGGTAAAATTTTCGAGATTTTATAACAATCACTACTAACCCAAACAAAAAATGCTATTTTTATGGGAAACCGTCATATTCGATGACGTGATAACCGGCATAAATATTGCATTTTTAGCAGGTTCACCCAAGTTCAAGATAATTACAATCACCAATACATCTAAATTAAAATTTGTGGTCCAATTTTAACATTTTATATGTCCAGCATGAGCCAATGGAGTTGAATGGAGTTTTTCTCATTGGAGCTTCGATCTTTGCGACCAGATTTTTTTGGTATGAAATATTCAAAAAAGATCTTGCATCGATTAAATAGAGCATTTCACAACTAACTTGCAAAATTCAAAAACTTGAATGTTCTCCCAAATTGGCAGACATTTTTTTTATTTCAAGATTCAAAAGTAAAAAGTTCCATATAACCATATGGAAATTTTAGCCTCACAGCTCGATAGTATGTTCGTTTGAAGCCTTTGAAACTGCTTTTGTTTTCCTCCAATACTTAGGTAATTTTTATGCAAGATAATTTTTTAAAAATGTCGATGACAAATTCCTTGTTTTTATGTTTTTACAAAGATTTTCAGAATCCTGCTATTGCATATAAAATTTGATGTATTTTGTTTTGTTCAGGCGGGCCTTTGTTCTTTTCACGAAAATTGTGCATTTCTATTTTTGAGACTGTGTGCCTGGCCATCGGAAATATAGAGGTAGTTGCAAGAAGCCGTGCTAAATGTTTAATTCCAAAAAATCTGTTCACGAAGATTCAGGCTTCATTACAAAAACCGCATTTAGTTTCGTTAGCTAGCTATGGAAATATATCCAGGGTCCAAACAATTAATAAACAAATTAATCCTTCACTTTTAGAGCTCGTCGTGTTGATCTTCCTTGCCTGACCAAAAATATTTTATCATTTCCTGATAATGTTGAGTAAGTATATTATTATTTTGGAATTTATTATAAATAAATGTGAAAAATAATTTATTTAAATTATTAACTAATGTTACTTATTTTAGAAAGGGTAATGGACGTGAGACAACTTCCGTGAAGTCAAATGATCCGGAAGAAAATCGAAGTGTTTGTATGGATGAAGAACCATGCTGGTAAGAATAAAATAGAAATTATATCATATATCACTTTATACATTATGGCTCAAAAGCCTCCACCCCTCCGCTCTCCTAATTTTTGACATGTCCTAGAAAACAGCAAGATTTAGTTTGAATATATGAGACATACAATATTATTTTTTATTATATTAATAATAATAATAATATTATTAATAATAATAATAATAATAATAATAAAAATAACAATAAAAATAATCTTCAAATATTTTTTTCAGCTCCAGGAACATAGAGGTGCTTAGTGTAGGAAGTGAACCCTCTGAGGAATCCCCTAAATTACCACAAAAAAGAAAGGTGTAAGTTTTCTTAAGATTTTGTAAAAAAATATAAGTCTGAAACTCTGACAATAAAATTATCGATTTAAAATCGTTGATATCTCTGTTATTTTTAGAGATACGAAAAAAACTCTTGAATACAAAAGTTTTCAATACCAAACAGACCTATTTTTTCTGTGAAATATATCTGGAAAATTACATATTTTACATGGAATTATTATCACTGATTTTTTTTTGCAGAGAGGTGACTATCGACGGATGTCGAATAGTATATCTGCAGCAGTTTATTGATTCCATGAAAAACCTTTCGAATCATTCGCCTTTATTATTTGGATGCAGCCTTGCAAACATGCGTATTGTGAATGAATTGAAAAAAGGTTTTGAGTCGAAACTCACATTTGAGTGTGATATGTGCAACTTTACAAAAACAATTTCTACTTGTCCAGAACAGCCTGAAAAAGTTGACATAAACACTTCTACCGTTACAGCTGTAATGAATACAGGTGAGGGCTATACACAATTGAGAAACATTACCGGAGCAATGGACATTCCATCTTTAAGTTTTACGTTGTACAAGAAAGTGCATACACAAATATGTAATGCTTGGGAAGAAATCGCTTGGAGGTCTATGAAAGAGGCCGCTGAAGAAGAGGCAAGGATGGCTTTAGAATATAACAGTGTTGACATCAATGGAACACCGATGATTACAGTAGTTTGTGATGGAAGCTGGGCAAAACGATCCTACAGAGGTGGTGGAAATTATAATTCTCTCTCTGGAGTTGCTGCAATTGTTGGGGTAAAATCTGGTAAAATTTTATATTTGGGAGTAAAAAATAAATATTGTTGTGTTTGCCAAAGAGCTGAAAACAAAGGTGGACAAGCTGCTAAACATACCTGCTACAAAAACTGGAACTCATCTTCCACGGCTATGGAAGCGAGCATAATTGCAGAAGGATTTTGCTCAAGTTTGGAAATGTATAACCTTATTTGCAATAAAATGATAGCAGATGGAGATAGTAGCTGCTACAAGAAAATTCTAGATAGTAGGCCTTATGAAACCTGTGTGGTTCAAAAAATAGAATGTACTAATCATTTGCTGAGGAATTATAGCAGCATATTACGGGAGCTTTCTAAAGTAAAAGGCGTTCCTGGGGTTTTGAGAAATATTATTTCAAATAACATTTTGCGATGCAGAACAGCTGTGGCAAAAGCAGTTCAATACCGGAAAGAAGAAGAAGGCCTCAGTGAGGAGGAAAAAATTAGAAACCTTAGGAAAGATATAATTAACAGTATAAGCCACATATTTGGGGAGCATAAAGGCTGTTCCGAATTGAAATATTTTTGTCAAAAGATAGAAGCTGATAAAAACAATTATATGTCGGATTTTCGAACATTTGCCATTGAGGAAAAACTAATGGAAGCCGTGCGCTATTTAGCAGGACATTCCAGAAGCTTGCTGGAAAACGTTAACACTAACATTGTGGACCAATTCAATGCTAACATTGCACAAAAAGTTGGAGGTAAACGAGTAAATTATACTCTTAGAAGATGTTATCAAGGACGCTGTTTTTCTGCGGTGGTTTCAAAAAATACGAAAACACCGCTGTATAATATATTCAAGCACTTGAGTGGGGGACACAGTCCTGGAAAAAATGTGAAGAGAATTGAGCAGTTAAAATTAAATAGGCAAAAAAAACATTCTCAGTCCAGGAGGAAACTAGTATTCTCTGCTAGCAAGTCAAGTGAACCAGATGCTAATTATGGAGAAAATTGTCAAAAGCCAGATCTGGATCTACAAGCGTTTGAAGATTTAAAAACGGAATTATTAAAAAAGTTGAATAAATCCGAAGCTGAGTATAGACAAATAGAAATTAATACTCGTCTTCAAGCGGATTCTGCTGAATGGAGGCAGTATAGAAAAACAATGTTAACATCTTCCTTATTTGGGAAAATTTGTAAAATGCGTCCAACAACAAGTTGCGCATCTACCATTACAGATATCTTGTATAAAGAATTTTTTTCTAAAGCTACTGCCTGGGGAAAAAATAATGAAGACATGGCAAAAAGATCGTTGGAATCAAGATTTGGTTTCAATATTTCTGATTCCGGTCTTGTGATAAACCAAAATTGGCCATTTCTTGGTGCTTCTCCGGATGGTATCGAGGAAAATTCGGGATTCCTAGTTGAAATCAAATGTCCCTTTTCAGCAAGAAACCTGACCATTAAAGAGGCTATTTCAAAAAAATTAATACAATATTTGGAAGTAGACGGTGAAAATTACAAATTGAAAAAAAATCACAATTATTATTATCAGGTTCAGGGCCAATTAAATATAGCCCTCAAAGAAAAATGTTATTTTTCGGTATGGACTTTTAGAGAAATTATTTATTTAGAAGTTCCAATCGACAAAGAGTTTTTCGAAAAATCAATGTTACCAAAGCTTGAAAAGTTTTATTTCAATTGTCTCTTGCCTGAAATAATTGATCCAAGACACACAAGAGGCATGAAAATAAGAGATCCAACTTATATTATTGAGGCTCAAAAAATTAAAGATAAAAAATCCTACACCCTTGAACGAGCCCCTGAATGAAAACTATGTTGTTTTAAAAAGTAACTATACGTTTCAATTATAATGTAAGCTAATTATATAAAGTAAAGTTCTTCTATTCTTAGTTGGAAGGTCCAAATTGAAATTTTTGTAGTTCATATCATATGGCACACTTTATTATTGGCTTCTCAGACAAATGTATTCGTGATAAAAGTCTCTGCACTACTTAGTAGTACAGTGTGTCCCCGGATCGACGCATGAATAAGTGAAAAAGACTGAAAATGTTCAGCTAAAATTTCGCCTTCTGGGGTTCAGCCTCGGGTTCAGCCCTGCTTGTAGAGAATCTAATTTTTGCTATGATTTTAGTTTCAAAAATCGAGTATGCCTTGGAAATTTACAAAATGGTTATTTTTTCCCACTAGTAAACTGCTTTTTCTGTAGGAGATACGACAACATGTTATTAAGAAAAGTTGTTCAGAAAGGAAAATTGAGTAAGAATACAAAATTTCAAACTTTGATATTTTGCCTTATTTCTTCTTTCTTTTTTAATAAAGTACAGGTAACTTCCATGTTAAACATATTGAAAATTTTCGTTAAAAAAAGTTGCTCAGAATGATACATTATCGAAGTATGTAAAATTTCAAGAATATCAGTTTATTTTCTTAAAAAAAGAGAAGAATAAGACAAAATATCGAAGTAGGCACAGCCTTTGAAATTTTGTACTCTTACTCAATTTTCCTTTCTGAACAACTTTCCCTAATAGCATTCTGTCGTATCTCCAACAGAAAAAATACTTTACTAGTGGGAAAAATAAGATTTTTGTACGTTTACAAGACATGGATCTGGATTTTTCGAAACTGAAATTATGGCTCAAATTAGTTTCTATCCAATCAGAAGTTTAAATTTCAACTCAAACATTTTCAGACATCTTCACCTATTAATGCGTCGATCCGGGCACGCACTGTATATGATGTGCAAAAAAGATATGATTTTTTTAAGTAAAAAGTTATAGGATATAAAATCTTTGAAACAGCGAATTTAAAAGCCATCATAATGCAAGCAAAAACCCTACAACTTTTTTCAAATGAGGTACAGCTTTTTAATAAACTGGAGTCAAAAATTGGTACCTAGTTTATTAATTTTTTTCATTGTTTGCCATCAGTTTATTGAACAACTGTCCTTCGTACGTAAAAACTTAATAAACATTTTTTGTTTGTTTTTGATCCATATAATTTTTTTTCCTAAGACGAATAATTTTTTCTGAGAAACCAAAAACAAAAAGGTTTCCCATATTTTACGAACTTTTTGGAGGGCACTGTATAAGCTCACCAAATAACAAAGGGAAACACAAATTTCGAGTAAATTTTTTTCCAAATATAAGGATTTTTTTTAATTGTATTTGTGTTTTATTGATATTATAGACTGAAATTAAATATTCCCACCTGCATTTTCTAGTGAAAATACTATTTTTTTGCAATTAATTAATAGGTTTGACTTATCACCTTAAAATATCGAGAAAATTAAATTATTATTGATTTTATTTAAGCCTCATCTTTATGAAATGAGAAAATATTTTTTATCCGATCGGACGAAAAACGACACCTTTCCGATGTGTTTTCTCACCGCAAAAGTCATGATTCCAATATATTGTATTCGTTGCTTGGCAACTTGCAATAACCAGTGGCGTAGCTACCGGGTGTGCATGGGGGGGGCAAGGCCCCACGGCGCCAAGAGAAATTAGGCGCCGCTCCGAATTTATAAATATGCTAATGCTAACAATGCTTATGAGCTTAACTGAGTTTTTAAATTAATTAAATTATAATACAATCAAAGATCAAAGACCAAAACATGTATCAAACTTTTTACCCAACCAATACATGTTGTGTCAGGTATTTATTATTTATTCTACGTGGAATAAAAAGATATATCCCGGCGCGGCGGCATTTGGTACATGCAAATTTGTAAAAACGCTGCGTAAGGCGGCATGCGACTTCAAAGACAAAAATTCCGAAAATTTCGGTCGTAAAAAAGTATGTGTTTTTTAGAGTTTCGTATTTAGGAAGTACCATTAGCCAGACAAGTCTAAATAGCCTAGCAATACTAAGCATAGAAAATGAATTTGTCCAAAAAATTTATTTTGATCAAATAATCGATCAATTTACGTCGATTTAAAACCGAAGAAAGACTCCAATGTTTAATGAATTAATTAATTAATTAAGGTTACAGATTTTTAGTTTACGTTTATATTTAAATAT
>MU181984.1:635697-731296 GCA_016904865.1 Pissodes strobi
CGTTTCAATTATAATGTAAGCTAATTATATAAAGTAAAGTTCTTCTATTCTTAGTTGGAAGGTCCAAATTGAAATTTTTGTAGTTCATATCATATGGCACACTTTATTATTGGCTTCTCAGACAAATGTATTCGTGATAAAAGTCTCTGCACTACTTAGTAGTACAGTGTGTCCCCGGATCGACGCATGAATAAGTGAAAAAGACTGAAAATGTTCAGCTAAAATTTCGCCTTCTGGGGTTCAGCCTCGGGTTCAGCCCTGCTTGTAGAGAATCTAATTTTTGCTATGATTTTAGTTTCAAAAATCGAGTATGCCTTGGAAATTTACAAAATGGTTATTTTTTCCCACTAGTAAACTGCTTTTTCTGTAGGAGATACGACAACATGTTATTAAGAAAAGTTGTTCAGAAAGGAAAATTGAGTAAGAATACAAAATTTCAAACTTTGATATTTTGCCTTATTTCTTCTTTCTTTTTTAATAAAGTACAGGTAACTTCCATGTTAAACATATTGAAAATTTTCGTTAAAAAAAGTTGCTCAGAATGATACATTATCGAAGTATGTAAAATTTCAAGAATATCAGTTTATTTTCTTAAAAAAAGAGAAGAATAAGACAAAATATCGAAGTAGGCACAGCCTTTGAAATTTTGTACTCTTACTCAATTTTCCTTTCTGAACAACTTTCCCTAATAGCATTCTGTCGTATCTCCAACAGAAAAAATACTTTACTAGTGGGAAAAATAAGATTTTTGTACGTTTACAAGACATGGATCTGGATTTTTCGAAACTGAAATTATGGCTCAAATTAGTTTCTATCCAATCAGAAGTTTAAATTTCAACTCAAACATTTTCAGACATCTTCACCTATTAATGCGTCGATCCGGGCACGCACTGTATATGATGTGCAAAAAAGATATGATTTTTTTAAGTAAAAAGTTATAGGATATAAAATCTTTGAAACAGCGAATTTAAAAGCCATCATAATGCAAGCAAAAACCCTACAACTTTTTTCAAATGAGGTACAGCTTTTTAATAAACTGGAGTCAAAAATTGGTACCTAGTTTATTAATTTTTTTCATTGTTTGCCATCAGTTTATTGAACAACTGTCCTTCGTACGTAAAAAACTTAATAAACATTTTTTGTTTGTTTTTGATCCATATAATTTTTTTTCCTAAGACGAATAATTTTTTCTGAGAAACCAAAAACAAAAAGGTTTCCCATATTTTACGAACTTTTTGGAGGGCACTGTATAAGCTCACCAAATAACAAAGGGAAACACAAATTTCGAGTAAATTTTTTTCCAAATATAAGGATTTTTTTTAATTGTATTTGTGTTTTATTGATATTATAGACTGAAATTAAATATTCCCACCTGCATTTTCTAGTGAAAATACTATTTTTTTGCAATTAATTAATAGGTTTGACTTATCACCTTAAAATATCGAGAAAATTAAATTATTATTGATTTTATTTAAGCCTCATCTTTATGAAATGAGAAAATATTTTTTATCCGATCGGACGAAAAACGACACCTTTCCGATGTGTTTTCTCACCGCAAAAGTCATGATTCCAATATATTGTATTCGTTGCTTGGCAACTTGCAATAACCAGTGGCGTAGCTACCGGGTGTGCATGGGGGGGGCAAGGCCCCACGGCGCCAAGAGAAATTAGGCGCCGCTCCGAATTTATAAATATGCTAATGCTAACAATGCTTATGAGCTTAACTGAGTTTTTAAATTAATTAAATTATAATACAATCAAAGATCAAAGACCAAAACATGTATCAAACTTTTTACCCAACCAATACATGTTGTGTCAGGTATTTATTATTTATTCTACGTGGAATAAAAAGATATATCCCGGCGCGGCGGCATTTGGTACATGCAAATTTGTAAAAACGCTGCGTAAGGCGGCATGCGACTTCAAAGACAAAAATTCCGAAAATTTCGGTCGTAAAAAAGTATGTGTTTTTTAGAGTTTCGTATTTAGGAAGTACCATTAGCCAGACAAGTCTAAATAGCCTAGCAATACTAAGCATAGAAAATGAATTTGTCCAAAAAATTTATTTTGATCAAATAATCGATCAATTTACGTCGATTTAAAACCGAAGAAAGACTCCAATGTTTAATGAATTAATTAATTAATTAAGGTTACAGATTTTTAGTTTACGTTTATATTTAAATATGTATGTACCTGTTGGTTGGTTGCCGTTTATATATTTTATATTCATATTCCTGTAAATAAAAAAAAGCGTGTGCACTATGTGTGCATAGCAGAAATGAAACTTCTTAAACTTAAACGCCCTAGCCTCGGATTTGGTTAAAAAGTTGTTTTTTTAAAATATATCACTCAATTAACAAAAAGAGAAGGCCTAAATGAAAAAAACTATTCTTCATAAAAGTTTCGCTTATGTCTTGACAAGGTAATAGAGCAAACCTCATATTTTTATCATGTAAACTAATAAAGATATCACAATAATTATACTCCCTAGCCTTATACATATCTTAACGGATTTGGTTAAAAAGTAGAGTTATTTAAATATATCACTCAATTAACAAAAAGGGAAGGCCTAAATGAAAAAACTATTCTCCATAAAAGTTTTGCTTATGTCTTGACAAGGTAATAGAGCAAATCCCATATTTTTATCTTGTAAACTAACAAAGATATCACAATAATTATACGCCCTAGCCTTATACATATCTTAACGGATTTGGTTAAAAAGTAGTTTTTTTAAATATAGGTATCACCCAATTAACAAAAAGGGAAGATCTAAATGAAAAAAAAACTATATTCTTCATAAAAGTTTCGCTTATGTCTTGACAAGGTAATAGAGCAAACCCCATATTTTCATCTTGTAAACTAACAAAGATGTCACAATAAACGTCCATGACCGTTTTCCGTTCCCTGCCAGCTCGCCCGCCATGTGTTACGATCGCCCATCGTGTGTCGGGATCGCGACCATCAAATTTTACTCCCAGCGCGCGTTAAGAAGTCTCACTTCAAAAATATACGTTTAATATTATGATGTATTATTTTTGGATTAATTTGCGTATATACACATAATATAGGTTTGTTTTAGGCGCCAGCGGATAGGCTTGCCCCCCCGGCGCCCTCATTTCTAGCTACGCCACTGGCAATAACTGTACAAGAATAGAAAATAACTGTCCGGGAATATAACATTCCCGTCCTAGGCCGGGAATGTAACATTTCTGTTCTATTCAAACGCCTTGTTTGTCAAATCGACATCTATCAAAAGCAACATTTAGATGTTATTTCCGTAGTTACGTAATAAACTTCAAGCTCGCTCGATTCAAAACTTGATATTATGTTGAGTTTAAATTTAAAACACCGTTTTTATTTAGAGTAAGATTTGGCTCTATTTTTATAAGTACGTATTCTAATTAATTTCGATCGGATAAAAAATAGTATGTGCAACTCGTAGGAAAAGCACATTCCTGGACTCCTGTGTTGCTGGCCTCAGCAATTACCACAGTCGTCCAGGAATGTTTTGCTTTTCCTCCTAGCTACACAATATACTATTTTTACTCTTGGTAAGCATTTAATTTTTTTCCCCAAGGTATTGACATAAGAAAATATGGACTTGAAGAAACGTACAGGCCCGGAAGTATTTCCCAAGATTAAAAAGAAGGAATACTAAAACACCCGTTTTCGCGTTTTTTTAATACGAAGTTTTTTCTCGGAAAAAATTGCAAAAAATACGATATTATTTTCCTTGTTTTTGTGGTATTTTTTTAACATAAACAAACACATTAAAAAATATGCAAAAATAAAAAAATTTACCTTTCGTACTCTCTACACTAGTATATAAAAAAAATTGTGGTTAAGTCGTTTTTCCCTTACTTTGGCTGGTCATTAACCCAGAATAGGTGTATTCTTCCCATAAATTTGGAATTATATTTTCCAGAAAAAGCTACTGCTATACAAAAAGAGTTTAATTTGCTCTTTCTCATAGGAACCTTACTTTTAAAAAGTTTCAAACATAACCTTCAAAAACACGTGTTTTTGGGTTTTTCGAGAGGAAGTTTAGTTTCCATTGAAAAAAATGTCAAAAATAAATATGTTTTTATTTTTTTTATTTTATTTTCTTATCCAGTTTTCCTGGTACGCTCCAGGAAAAATCTGACGTCACTTCGGAAATCCCCAACCGCGAAAACGCCTATATCATAAATGAAGATATTCCCCTTTTTTTCGTTTTTTTTTCTTACCCAGGAAAAATTTTAGGTCATATATGAAGTCCCCGTTCCCGAAAACCCCCTTATACCGAATTTGAACTCTCCACGGCATATCATTTAAAACTTACAATTTTTAAGGGAGGAGTGGGGGGATCGAAATTATAAATTTGCTTTTTGGGATCATGGCAACCCCTACCATCCACCTATCGAATATGAACACGATCGAAAAAAAAGTATATTTTTTCCCCAAGAGGAAAAATAGGCGTCTCCGTTTAAAAAAAATACCGAAGCAAATTTTTTCAAATTATAGAAAACGAATTATTACTGATTTTATGGAATCAAATCGCAGCAGGCTTCCTCAATTTAGGGCCACAGAGCTATACAGGGTCAAAATGTTCTTCAAAAATTAATGTCACTTTTGAAAACAAAACCCCCATATATAGCAAGTTTAAAAAAAAAATTCTCCAATTTTGCCCAGCTCACGTTCTCTGTTGATGATTTACCCAAATTTATAACGATAAACAAAGGGAATATTTAAAACAATTATCAGCTCTTATATATTTTCAATCATACATTCTGCCCATTCCAACAAGATTTCTATACTTTATAACGGGCAGCCCACTCGGTTTATAATTGTTGTTAACGCTCATCTCATCAATTCCAACACGCGCGGCCGAACAACATTCAATATTCAAAATATCATAATAATAACGGTAAATCGGTAAATATGTACCTAAATACGTCCACCGTGAAATCGGAGTAGTGGGAGCGCGTTAGTCTCCACCCCACGCCGTAACGCCCGTGTACCCGACCCCGTAGCGCTACCCGAGCAGTCTACAGTGAACGGACTCTTAAATACAAGTTAAATGAATGTAGCTGTAGACTCCTTTCTAAAGCATTTATATCGAGAGATTTTAAGGCCACGTTCAGAACTTTAATGTCGGGTTCGGAATAGAATGGCAATTTTTATTTATTTATCCAATACATCAACAGTACAATAAAGCTAGTCTTTATAGCCCCCTAAGCAGGAAGGAAACAAAAATAAATAGCGCTGGGAATAGCCAATAAATAATTCTTAAAAATGCTACAAGCAGACAATCTTCATTTCGCAAGGCCAAAGGGAACCAACTTTGTTATATCTTTCAGTGAAAATATGTGTCAACCATATCGAAAAGAAAACAATACGAATTTAATTTTCAATATTCCGCTGCAAGACCGACTAAAACGAAACGAACAATCCTGGTGCATGGGCATAATAAATTAAATAGCCGGCTATTATTGGAATAACGGAGAGGTAAGTATTTCCACTGGTAACACAATAAAGCCGGCGCGATTAATTTTATATTACGGCTGATGCAGTCTGGAATTTTATATCCAGGCGGGTTTAAATTGGAAAATGTATCGCGAAAAACAAAATCAAAATCGATGGAGCTATCCGCGCGTATTAATAATTTAATGGTAAATATGATGACAAAGGTATACTCGTATGTATGTATATCGACCATCATTCTATTATTATGGTGGTTTATGGAAATGCAAACTGCCTCATGAATGATGGTGTGTACACTATGTATAAGTGTTCACGAGATGGATAGGTACCTGGAAATATAGGCACACGGATGTCGAACGCATTATGACAAAAATTGCCGTTCGTTCAATGCGTTTCAGTGAAAATTTTATTGGAAATATACAGACATAGCACAATTCCATATCAACTGAAGAAGTTTTAAGCGGGCCATTATACTTAGAAGCCTTGAAACAAGCTTCAATTGAAGCTGTTATAGAAGACTATACGGTTTCGCAGCAGGATGGCGTTATTGAAGGTCGTATAGTGATTAAATGACCAGCGCGTTCTCCGGATCTTATTTCACTTAATTTCTTTTTCTGGTAAATGTGACCCATTGTCAAAAAGTTCACACCGTCTATTTGAAACATCCTTGAAATAGAAGTAAACAATTTTGAATAACGACGGGAAGTATAGAAAGGGGATGACATCCTTATTTCAAGACTGCCATTCGCAATGAATTATAGCTTGGCTAACTTGCAAAAATACACATTTGTGTATCCCATTTTCTGACTTTCTGCTATGGAAACCCTGTATTGAAAAATAAATAAATCACATATCTTACATGGTAAAGAACACTTTTTGCCATGTATATTCTTACATAATTGCTCATTAAATTAAGGATAGCCGCGTATTGTATTTTATTTTCTTTTTTAGTAAAGTGGTTGATCGGATTAAAAAAACAAAATACAACTTTCGTGCAATATTGACACTCAAGAAAAATCATCAGATCGAATAAGGAACAGTCGAGTACTATAATATTCTTTAAAACAATATCATCGCAACTACTACACAAAAATCCATGGTGACACGAGTATAATTATTGCATAACGTTTTTGCTGACTTGTCTTGGACTTTTGACCACATAACTCAAAATGTAATGCCTTGTAAATTGTAAAATGCAATTCAAATTTTTAGTTAACTTCAAGGCGCTTGCTGTAATTAAAATCTTTCAACTCTTACAGACACAAAACACGTTTCGTAAAGGCTCTGTGCAACCACAATAGAACTTTCTGTGAAAGTTTGTTAGTTCTTAGCACTTGCCTTCGATTTTTCCTTGCTCTGCACTACGCAAGCGATATAAATCAAAAACTAGACAAAACACTAAAAGCGTCGTTAAAAACAAATTAAACTCAACAGCCATTATTTAGCGAAAAACGTCGAGGAAGGCTGAAGAATGGAAGGCGCAATTAATGGAATTAAAATTTTAGGGAGTTTAATATCCGGATTAAAGTTTTTGGGATTATTACAAAGTTCTGCCGAGCGAGCACTTTGCTCCAACTTTGACTATATAACTCGCCAAAGTAGATTAATACTTCATTTACAATTAATTAGTATTAAGCTACTTACTATTATTTGTCTTTTTTTCCTTATTTTATATATATAGTTATGAACAGTTTCGAGATAAGTAAGATCTTCGAATCTACTGTCTAGCCTCAACTGGAAATATTAAAATAAATAATTGGATATATCTAATAAAATTATTAAAAAAATTTGATAATTGAAACATATATGCAAGCAAATAATTCGACAAAAAATTTAAAATCAAAAACGAATTTTATGACCGCAAATTGTCATGACATCGAAACGAACGAGTGTTGTCAAACCCTTTCGAATATACTTGGGTTAGATTTGTATTAAACACTCTTTTTTGGGTTACCTTTGATAAGCGTTGATATTTTTCTGAGTTTGGGCTTCATTCACGCACCAGGAGTGAAAATTCATTAGCATAAAAGAGAAAAGGGAGAATAACTTACAGACCTGCACAGTGTATTTATTAGGTATGCACGCACTACACGCTTGTCGACAAGCTCCTTTAAACTAATTTATTTATTTTTATTATTATTTTTTAAATTTTAACATTTCATAGTCACTCTGACCAAGGGGAATATTATACGCCATTTGGAGGTGCAAAATTTGCAAACTCAAAACCAACCCATCTATCACACGCTTAAACCTATCTAAAAATGGTGACTAAAACATTTATCGAAGAACGTTGGAAAAGGAATTATTATTATTGATGGGGTTCGCTTGGGGGTGGACAATAAAAAGTCATTATGGCAAAAAGTGTTCACATATTTTATATGATTTTTGTTTAAGTTTGACTTAAATAAATGATGAGTAGAGTAGAGTTTATTCATGATAACAGCGATACAATCAGCTTTTCACATGTCAATAAACAAGTTATGGTTTAAATACAAATAAATAAATAAAATAGTGACACTAAAATATAACAAAAGTAAGTATAAAAACAAACTGCAGTAATAAAAATATAAATACACCGGCAAAGTGCAATTTCATACACAATCTTATAATGTAAAGTATTCAGCCAAACACAATAAAATACATCAAAAATAGTTCGGCAGAGCGTCACATACTCCTTCTAATGAAAAGAAAGCATTCCGCATGTGCGTTTAGCCTCCCAGAAGTCCCAGGCAGCATGATTCTGACATCTGGTAGAAGGTTATAAATTCAAATTCCATACTCCATAGTAGTTGACCCCAGTCTGTCCCCTGGTCAGTCTTGTGTATACTGTCAGTAGGTTGCTTCTATAACATGTAGTTTTATGGTCATGGTAGTCTGTATGCGTATCATAGAGAATTAAATGGTGTTTAACATGCATCACACACTCCAGGGCATAAAGACAGGGCAAGGTGAAAATGCCCAGCTGAACAAATATGTTCCTACAATCGTCCCAGTAGTTCAAACCACCCATTACTCTCACAGCCTTTCGAGGCCCAAGCAACAATGGCATAGGTAAGCCTTAAGTGGAAGAGGGCAAAATAAGCCACTCTCAAATTGGACGCAAAAACTCTATCGGCCCACTGTCTAAGAACAAAAATATTGCCATACAACATAGTGCCAACCATCTCTCCAGGTTTATCCGACCTTAAATTAGAATCCAAATTCATCCCCCAAGTACTTGACACTCTTGACAGACACCGGCTTCATCTCAAAGCTGTCCAGGCTCCGCATAGAGGACACCATGGTTACCGTTTTTGATTGGTTAAGTGCCAGCCTATTGCACGCAAACCACTCCTCCGCCACCGATCGCGCCCTACTGCTACCACCCTCACTCAGCTCTTTAGGTCTTTTCGAAAATATTTTTCCAAATATTTGTATAGCCGGATCTTTATAACCTTTTCAAACACCTTCGAGATTACAGGCAAGACAGAAATAGGCCTGTAATTTGAGACATCATCTCTATCTCTTGAAGATATGCGTAACCGGGGCTATTTTCAGCATGTCAGGAAAGACCTGTTCCCGAAGACATTGATTTAAAATCTTAGAGGAATGGGAATGTGTTCCTTTATCACTCTAATCAATGGCACGCTCAGCCCATAGACATCCCTGGCACTGGTATTTCTCAAGGAGTGAATAATGTCACGCACCTCATTATATGTCTGTACTTGTATACTGCCCTGATTCCGAGCCTAAACAAAAGTCAATGGGTCAACAACAGTGGCTGGGAGCTTACCCGCCACCGTGTTAGCCACATTAATAAAAAAGTTATTGAATACATCAGGTGATACACTGGGCATTATCGCCTCAGGCCTCTTTTTTTTATGAGAGCCCACATGGTTTTTGTGGAGTTCTTTTCGTTTTTAATAAAATTGTCATTTTCTAGTGTTTTCTAACCCAAACCAAATAATTGAACGGAAAAATACGGTTAAGAGCCGAGCGACGATAATCAGGTTACTGTTTGATCGTTGTACGTCAAGTATAAACAGATCATGTATAGAGATCAACAAACTAGGAATGACCAAAACGATCGATTCGATGCGTACATATGGGATCGATTGAATGGGATAATCGGGTAGCATATTTCGAAACACAGGATGACATCGCCAGGAGCATGATACGAAATTGTGTTTTCCAATAGATCTAGGAATTTTGTAATTGCACATTTGACAAAACTATTTTCAAATTGCCGCGCGGTCTTAGGCACACACCATTCTATTTTTACATTCATTTGGGTTAGTTTCTGTTGGATTTGCTACCAGAGCGAGCAAAGAGACCGGAAGGTAATGCATGAACTGTAGAGCGCTTGTTTAGATTAGTTTCTTTTTTTTTAAAGTGGCATCAGGATACTTCAAGTTTCCTATTACTATTATTAGAGTAAATGAATGAATAAATAATGATTAATTACCGAACAGAAGCACAATTCATAAAATTATTATTCTTTGGACTTAAAACTGTCTATTTAAAACACCTGCCACCACCAATCGGAACATGCTACTCCGTCTTGTGCTCCTTTCATCATAATATGCAATCAGGTAAAATGAATCAATTTGTTTCTTATAAAGCAAAATATTCGCATTATTTTCATTGACTAAACATTAACACAAAATTAAAGGAATACTCATTTAATAATGTTCTATACCATAAGATAACTTTGTATTGAATCGATTTCATACATTCGAATCGAATCGATCAGTTTGGTAATCTCTAGTTCGTTAATACCTATCAAAATCAGTATAACTTTGTATTGAATCGATTCTATACATTCGAATCGAATCGATCAATTTGGTCATCTCTAGTTCGCTAATATCTATCAAAATCAGCTGTTTGTAGTTGGCGTGCAACGAACAGCGTTGCCGCGCCGCTAAAATATAATGAGAATTTTCAGCGAATGGTACCAGTCTAGATTTTGGCAAAAGCCTAATTTTCCTTTTTGTTTTGTTTAGTAATATATGGTGCAATATTTAAAACTTATGACCATCCCTACAATAAGCAGGGATAATTTTCATTAATTGCAGTTAGTATATTTTGGGGGGTCAGCTCGGGTGATCTTCATTCCCAACACACTTGCACTTAAATGTCAGTATTACTATTGGCCAGAAAATATCACGTGATATACGC
The DNA here is from genome assembly GCA_016904865.1 of Pissodes strobi. Lineage (NCBI taxonomy): Eukaryota > Metazoa > Arthropoda > Insecta > Coleoptera > Curculionidae > Pissodes > Pissodes strobi. The sequence continues at coordinate 646,318 of MU181984.1, forward strand.
CACGTCAATTATAGATATCCTACCAAATCTCGCAAAGCCAGTAGGTTTGGTCGATCCGGGATCGATTGATTCCCAACTACATACTACTTCATTTAACTTTTTATTATTTTCTGTAATATTCTGGAGTTTGGTTGCACTTGGCAAGAAAACAATTAATACTTTAATTTAATTGGGAATCAGAGTGATGATGCCACGAAAGCATATACAGTAGAACCCCGATTATCCGAAATAATGTGGACCCAAGTGCTTTCGGATAATCGAAGTTTCGGATAAAACGGAAATAAATATTTACACTCATAATACTTTTATTGAAAAAAGTAAATGCGTATGTTAAGTGAGTATATACCTATAAAGTTACGTAAAATATAAACATGTGGATACAAACATACATATTTACGAGTATTTAGTAAAAAAGGAAGAAATTTTTAACTGTACACGTTTTGCATTGTTCCTATTTTTGGCAGCAATATCCCTCCAACGTTTGATAAGTAGCACATCAGCAGCTGTCGCATTTTCTTGTTGTTCGACGTATGTCAAAGCCTTTTGTAGAGCTTCTAATCCATCAGAATGCGATATTTTGGCAGATATTTCTATCTCATTGTCACTAGCATCACTTAAAACTGTCTCATCGCCATTGTTACAAACAGTTTTTATTAGCTCTGTATCAGTTAATTATTCCACCAATTCATCACCATTAATCCACTCACAAACATCTGCTTGGGTAAGATTTTCACACCCTGCTATTTTTACGACGAGCTCATGTAAATTTTCGTTGTTATTCTCATAGTCTGCGCAAGGTTCCATTTCTTGCTTAATTATTTTCGACCAAGATTTTTGTAAAGTAGAATTTTTTACTTGGCTCCATGCTTCTGCTATCCAATATGCCACATTCTTGAGGTTAATCTCTTTTAAACAATCAACGAGGTTACAACCATTATCAACTTGATCTAAAATTTGCTCTAATAACAAACGTCTGTAATTGCGTTTTAAATTTTCTAAAACTCCTTGATCCATTGGCTGCATCAGTGACGTTACATTAGGAGGCAAAAACATCACTCGGATTTCTCCACTTTTAAGTTGCTCCTCACTTGGGTGGCTCGGAGCATTGTCTAAGAGCAAAATACATTTTCTCGGATATCCGCGTTCATTCAAATATCGTTCTGTGTTGGGAACAAAATGATTGTAAAACCAGTCCTTAAATAGACCGGCATCCATCCAGGCACTTTTTTGATTTTTATACCACACTGGAAGAGCGTTGGGACGGACGTGTTTAAATGCTCTTGGTTTAGCTGATTTTCCGATTAACAATAAAGGAAGTTTGTGTGTACCGGAAGCATTGCTACAAGCAAGGATAGTCACACGTTCTTTACTGCGTTTGTAACCAGGAGCTCCAGATTCTTGTTTTGAAGCTAAACTTTTCGCCGGTAACATTTTATAGTTTAGGCCCGTTTCGTCGCAGTTGTAAATTTGCTCTGGATTTAAACCATACTGCTTCATTAATTCATTAAAATGTTCTCCAAATTTTAATGCAGCGGACTTATCGGCAGATAACTTTTCTCCGCAAACTTTTAACTCTCGTATACCGTGTCGTTTTTTCCATCTATGCAGCCAACCATCACTGGCTGTAAAGTTATCAGGAGCCTCAATAACTGGCAATTCTTCACTTAAGTTCACTGCCTTTTGCTTTAGAATTGGTCCGGAAATTGGTATTCCACGTTCTCGATTCTGTGTAAACCACAGATATAAAGCATCGTCCACTTTTTGATATTCCCCCGTTTTCATAGTTTTCCGTGACGGCTGCGGTGATGTCAGAACACTAGACCACTTTTCAATTTTCTCGCGTTGTTTTTTCCATTCTGAAATGGTACTCACGCCTACACCCAGTGGCGGCTCGTGATATTTTATTGCTGTGTGCTGCATTGTAAAGTGTAATTTAAAATTTATCGAATAATTTTCACATTTACATATGTATCGAAGACAAATAAAAATACTAACATTGATTCTACTTAGAACTTTTTTTTTCTAATTTTGGTTATTTATTAATAAAGCAAATACTTAAAATTCTAAACCGGACACATGAAAGAGGAGAATATACTGAACATAGTCTTTTAAAGTGGGTAGATACATTTTAAATTATTTTTTTATATACAAAATCCATACGTCTATTTTTTCATTTACAATTTTTTCTATGAGTTTTGTATTAAAACGTAAAATGAATCAGATCTTTTTCAACCGATAACATTGTCAAAGCGTTAAATCTCTCTTGTGTTTCGCAGAAAACGTTTAATTCTCTTCAAAGTCGAAAAACAACGTACTCCTTCTGCAGTGGATACGGGTGTTATAGTCATAATTAAAACTAATGTTATTATATATAATATCTTAAAATATATATAAATAATATCAGGAAAACTACTTGCGACAAATGCTTAAATTAAGTAAGCTAGCGCAAACGGCCTGGCTACTAAATTCAACATAAATAACCGCGTTTAAAATCAAACGCGGCAACAAATCTAGCCTTGTGCTTGAGATTGGGCAGCACCACCGTCTATTGAAATAACCGTTGAAAACACGCGAGCGGGATCAGCGGAGACGCGACGACCAAAAGGCTCGTTGTGCTAAAATTCATATCGCACACCGATCCAAATTATACAACAGGCGTTGGGTCTGGATTGACGGTGCAGTGGGTATGTTTATCTCGAAGATATTAGCGGCGCGGCAATATTTTACTTTCCGTCCAGATAAATAATAATTTTCAAAAGAAAATGGCAAGTATTTATGTACTAAAATATTATTTTAAATTTTCCTGTGATTTTGCTATGTGCTGCAGCTCCTCAGCACATATATACCAGCCGCCACTGCCTACACCCAAATCACTTGCCACGTTTTTAAGCAAATCACCTTTATCTAAACGTCTGATTGCCTCAAGTTTCTGTTCTATGGTAATAACAACGCGTTTACGTTTATTTCTATGCTGCTCCATCTTAGCGATTATAAACCTGACTAAAACAAACATACACACACACATACCAGTGAATCCCACAAACGCGCTTGGGGCTCGCTGCCCCGAATCTAATGACGCAAAAGCCGAAAGGGGAATTACCGGCGGCGGCTATTTCGGATCATGCGGGGATTTCCCGAACAATTTCGGTTAATACGGAGAAATGATTTTAGGCAATCTGTTTCGGATAAAGCGGATTTCGGATAATCGCGATTCGGATAATCGGGGTTCTACTGTAAAATAATATTGCACATGCAGTAGCGCTTGGATGTCGACGTGAAATTTAGTTTCTGGGGTAATATATTTAGTACCCTTGATTATCTGTAAACAACACTTATATGTACTGCAAAAATTTGTCAGTTAATATTTAAAAAAAATAACTTTAGGAAATGGCTTGTGACATCAGAATGATGTGGTTTTAATTATTGCCATTGGTTACTGGACGCCTATAAGACAAGCCGCATACCTGTTTTGAACTTAAAGGACAGTGTGAAATAAAAACAAATTTGCGGCATTTCCTGTCTCTTTTTCAATATTAAATAATGATGTATCATTTCACGATCCGCTGAGGCCAATCCCCGTTGATCGTCCGCCGATACCTAAAGCCTTGAAATCGAACGACTGGCTGTGCGACGATGAAAAAGCAAAACCGACTAGGCAAACTTAAACATTTAATCACCTGATTACCTGAATGCCGTACAATAAAAATATATTTTGCTCCAATAAAATCACAAAGGAAATCAATTATTTAATAAACATGCCGAGTCATAAAATACTCATCACCTACCTGTGAAGGATCGCCTACTAGGGAGGGCGATTTAAATATTTTCACGGGAGTTCCGGCGACGGTCGAAGTCATTATCCCGCTTATAGGTTTCCCTGTGGACTGGACTATCTTGACCATTTGCGGCTGACCTGCACGAAGAACACGCTTTTATTACCAAATACGAATTATACAAATTAATGCAATATTATTTCTAAGTTGGATGAAACATTAATCGTCCCTTGTGATTATTATAATATGTCTGAAATTAGTAGTGTTATTAAAAGTATTAAGTGATTTTTAATTCAACCAAGCAGGGGCTGAGGACGAGGGAGAAATCACTGATCAAATTTAATGTCATGACATGTTATGTTATTTTGTATCAAAGTTCATTTGATTAGGCAAATTTGGCAGTGTTTAAATTATATCTTAAAGTAAGTTTTAGCTTTAACATTATCTACTAAAACATTAAAACATTTTATGATTCAGTAGTCTGGACCATCCCAACACCCTCTTAGACACCAATATGCGGGTACCACATGAGCTCCAAACTGACCCTCATACTACTAACATTCAAGCAGTCATTTCTGTAACCCAAACCAGACATTACTGTCACTGCCTTTCTTTGTGGACTAAAAACCTCGTGTACCTCAGCCGAGTGTCCCCATACAAGAATTGCCTATGGTACATTGGTACAAAAACATCAAAGTACGCTGTTCATAATATATCAGCTGAGACATATTTATATAGGTTTTGGAGCATAGCGCCCTCCTCAGTGTCCTCGCAAGAGCATTAATATGTTTACTCCACTGCAACTTTGGATCCAAAACCATTCCCAGAAATCGTACCACCGAGACATTCTCTGCACCTGATAAATCTTTCACAGAGAATAGTACCTGGCTTGCCTTGTCAGCATTCAGCGTGCTTGAGCAGAACCCATTGTCAGCCCTCTCCTGAGCCATTCAATTAATCCTTATAAGTATCTAATGCATGAGAAACCATTGTCATCAGCAAAGAGTGTGATTTTAGCAAGTCTCCCTTTTAAGAATATCATTTATAGATATTAAAAGAAGAAAGGGGTTCAGGACCAAGCCTTGTGGCACTCCAATATTAATTATGACACAGTCAAAGGTCTTGCTGAGATCACATAGCAGAACTGAGTTGTACTGCATGTTATGGAATGCCTCTACTATATGTGAAACAAGATTTATAATACCTACGACAGTGTTTGTATTCACTCCAAAGCTGAATTGGCATTGGGATTGGGAGAAAAGACTTTTTGTTCCAAAACAGTTTATAATTTTAATGTCCACGCACTTCTCTAGAATTTTAGAGATTAGAGGCAGAAGCGATATCGACCTGTAATTTTCAGACAATGAGGGGTCTCAGGTACCACAGTAGCCATTTGGAAAAATGTTCGGATGAAAACAAAAATTTATTAGTCTAGTCAAGGGAATGATCCTACAGTTTTTGATTAATTTTACATTTAAGCCATAAATGTAATGGATCTGATTATTTTTTAGTTTATGAATTATATCCATGACTTCATTCAAAATTACTTCAGAGAATGTGAGAGAAGTTGGTGCTGATGTGCTGCCACTAAGATAGTCCATCGGATTATTATTTGAAATTGAAATACTTTGTACTATATTCTGAGCTATACTGGTGAAAAAAATTAGTGCATATCTGAAATAGATGGCCAGAACTTAATTTTCTCCATGAGATGGGTAAATTACTAATAATTTAACAATAGGCATATCAAAGAGTTTGTAAATTTGTACCAATTAAACAACATAAAATTTTTCTTCCCAGACTTAGAGTTGCTAGTTTCTTTGATTTTCCCTGACGATCTTTAATGTCCCCTGACGGGTAGAGCATTGATATTCAAATTCAAAAAGTAGCTTTATTGTCTGAAACAGAGAGTTATTGACAAAGCCTTACTTAATCTAAGTCAGTAAACCTTAAAATACTAAACAATTCAAGTAAAACAGAGTTACAAAATAATAAAATAAAAACACATACATACATATGTTTGGTAATCAGGACTATTCAGGACAGAACATCTTTAAAAAAGTCTTCTAGAGTATAATATGCCTTGGTAACTAATAATCCCTTTAAAAGTTTCTTAAATCTAATATAATATGAGTCTAGTTTTCTTATGCGAAGAGGCGATTGAACATTTTTTTACCCATATAAACAAAACAACACATCACCTGCTCTGAATGTGGGATGGGCAACCGAAGGATGTACTCAAGACGGGTTCCAAAAGACCTACCCCTCACAATGACCCGCTTGTCTTTCTAGAAGACCACAATTATTGTTTCGAGTATATACAAGCAACAAAGGGTCAAAATCTTATTTTGTACAAAGAGATGCCTACAAGACTCATGGCTCCTCACTCTAGAAAGGACCCTAACTGCTCTTTTTTGTAGTACAAACACAGTATTAAAGAGATACTGAGCACATGAGCCCCAGAAACAAATTCCATAACATAGATGTGACTCCACAAGAGCATGATAAGCATTCCTTTGCCATGTAAGAGTCTAGGTTCATAGAAATCACTCTAAGGGCATAGCAACCCAATGACACTGCTGCATACCTTAATTATGTGCTCCTGAAATTTGAGTCTGTAATCTATTGTGAGGCCCAGAAACTTGGTTGACTGTTCTGTTAAAACAGGCTCTTCATTGATTGCAATGGAATTCACATTTAAAGCTTAAAAGGTTCGTCTTTGAGGTATTGAGGCAAAGATGCATTGCATTCCACCATTCTTTAATCTTCAGTAAATCAGCATCCAGAGACACCTTTAGTTGATCAACATGATTTCCATGCCAAATGATGGTGGTGTCATCCACAAACATAGTAAACTTTCCTCTTATGGGGAGCGAAGGGAGGTCATTAATGTAAAGTAGAAACAATAGTGGCCCCAAGACAGAACCTTGGGGAACACCTGTGATATTTTGCAGTCCCACCAAAATCAACCTTTTGGAAGTGACCCAATAGATACGAGCTGAACCACCCCAAAGAAGTCCCTCTAAACTAATGTCTCTCCAGCTTCCACAACAGTATTCTGTGATCTACACAGTGGAAAGCCAATAGCATAGTCAAAACATGGTATGCTCTATTACATAAAAGAATGCAAAGCCGGTTAATGTAATATGTCGAATTAAAAAAAAAAATGCATTTCAGAAATTTAAAAGTGTCATAAAAAGTCAAAATACAAAATATTACACACTTAAGTATAAGCAATTCAACAATATCAGAAAGCACAGACTAGAAATATGTAAAAATAGCAATAGTTAGAAATTAATTTCTAAAATTTGCCCATAGTAAAGAAAAATTTAATTCTCTTTCCAAACTACTTCACTCTCAATTTGGTTTGGGTTAATGATTGTACAGTATTATACCAAGGCAAATGGTTGAATTTTTAGTGAGAAAGCTCCTCGGTATTTACAGTCTCACTGCTAACCTAAACTAACCTTTTCTAGTGTTGAGTGCATTTAACCCTTGACTTGTTCTTGATTTTTATAATAGTAAAACTACTAAACCACCAAAACTGAACACTATATTGTGAGCAGAATTTAATAAGCACAAAGTGCACTTTTGAAAATTCAATATCTCAGATCATCAATAATAATAAAATTGATGATACTTATTCAATAATAGTTCCATATACAATTGTACCTAAATTATAAAATAATACAATTTTATACTCCATAATTCAGATTAATTATAATCTGCTATACCCATCTATCTATATTTTTGTTTCTGGTTACTTACCAATAGAAACACAGGCCATTAACTTGTTTCTTTTTTTTTGAGATTTTTCTGAGAAACACAGGCCATTAATTTGTTTATTTTTTTTTTTAGATTTTTCTGGTCTAACACTTATATATTCCATTTTTAGACCTCGATTTAGGGTATTTTTATTTCATGATGTTCTAAATGCTGTTGCCTGTAACTGCTTCATTCCGGCATATTTATGCTTATGGCTTATTATCTTGGAATAAATCACACAAATTTAACTGAAACGTGGCATCTTCACTGCGATCCAGAAGAGAAAAATCGAACTAAATGCATGAACAAATCTCTTTGAAAGGTGTATATTTTTAATAAAAAAATTTTAGTTTTTACATTTGAGCCTTGTAATGAAATAAAGTTTGAAAAGATATTCCTGGATTTCCTATAATCTCTATATACCTACTAACTGATATTTCTTTTAGCAGCACGTTTATACAGTGAACTATAAAAATAACAGGCAAAACTACTCTATAATAAATAACCTTAAATAGAAATATGTCAGGTCGCTATGTTTCACTTGACGTGATTATCTTGATTTTTGTCCGGCCTCCACGCATTCGGGAGACACATAAATCAATCAAGTAAATGCATGCCGGCTCTTAGCGATTTCTTTATTGTATGGATGACCTCGGAAGGCATCTGGGAGTCAAAAATTTACCAAAAAAAAAGATAAATACCAGCCCTGTGGTTAGCGAAAGACGAGACACATGCAGCAAATTTTAAAATATTACCATTCGATCCCTGGATCACCCAGTTGGTCGCATTCTGTTGCTGGGTCATCTCGGACCTCTAGAAGAAGCACTGCACTGGTAAAAAATCGAAAAAGTGCCCGGAAAAACTTAAAATTTGGAAAAAATTACGATCACACCATTCGCAGTGTCCTACAAGGAACCAAAATGGCGACCTTAGCACGACGACATTTCGGCTACCTTTGTGGCTAAACGGTTCAAGTAAAATTTTATTTGAAAACTTTATTTTGTTAATTAATTATTCCGCTTTCATATTAACAAAAATTTGATAATTTTGGCTTTAATAGGACACGTCCACAACTTCTCAAAGAGGTGCTTTTTCGTGCTCAAGCCCCTCTTTTCTGCTTGGCGGCGGGCACAAAGTGAACGCTCTGATTGGTCGAGTTGTCTCACGTGGGACACGCTGGACATAGTTCCGCCAAACTCCGAATAGCGCATCGTTTGGCGCCTTTTTGGCGCTACTTGACGGTTGCTCTATCTTTGTCTCACCCATCGGTAACGGCATAAGAGGTTTTCATAAAAGGGAGATAACTGTAATCAGCTGTGCACGAAAACTGTCAGATGGATCGCAAATAGACTGTTCAGCGTTAAGCCGAAACAACGTGTTCAAGAAATAAATACCAATATGCATTTTGTTCTATACGGTGAGCGAGAAAAGTAGAAGACAACATCCGCACGTGGGTTGTCATGAGATTTTGGGAATTAAATTTAATCATCATAGAAGTAAAAACTTGTATATACCACCGACCCAAAATCGTATATAATAAATATCGTCTAATTTGCTTTAATTCAGGACCTTTCAAGTCAAGAATAAATATTTTACAAATACTTGAAACATAAAAATAATGTGCAAGTGAAAATTCATCCGCGTGAAACAATAATATTCTATTTCATGCAAATTCACTAATACGGATGGCGGAATATACTGTAAATTTATATTTTATGTAAATTCCCTGACATGAATGGTAAAATATATTATAATATATAAAACAGGGGCCCGATCAGCGATCGATTCTTGTTAGAAAAAGACAGGCAAGTTCGGCGCAGGTGACGTGGAAGAGACGAGAAACCATGTTCGGCGTGAATTGCGGACGGGCAAGTATTCAAAGTCGCATTGCCGATCTCCTTCACTACTTTTGTAACCGTTTCGCTTAACATAAATTTGTAAGTTTTGTAACACGTTCATTAGCTTACTCTCTAGATACACGGTGTCCCATATAAGAATGCACAGTACAGGGATCTCGCAAACCAGAAGAGGTACAAAGATGATTAAATTAGAGAAAAGGTGTGCCTTGCTGAACCCTACAACGTTGCTTCGAAATGTAAAAAAATCCGATTACTTCCGAAGATATATGAGAAAACCCGAATTTTCTCGATTTCGTTTTTATTTTTTTCTGACTTTATTTGAAAAGATATGACAATACAAATTTCACTTTCCCATTGCCACTTTTTCTGCTCTTCAAGTTGGTGTTATTACATTTTCAATCTGATGCTTCGTTTCTTAGCAACCATCACCAACTTTGTTTTTTAAATAGTCGAAAAAATTTATTTCATTCCTAAAAAACTCTAATTTCAATCCTAAATTCAACAACATATCGCTATTTACATTTATCTGACGTTTCGGATTAAAAAACGATCATCAATGGTATTTGATGATGATAACGAAGAAACGAAACGTCGGATTACAAATCTAATTACTTCATCATGTAGAGGAGGCAAAATGGCATAAGAATGTGAATTTCATTTTGATTAATTTTCTTTATTAAAGCATTAAAAATATTAATAATTCTTGAAATTTAAAATATAATTAATTTTTTTCAGATTTTAATGAAGAAGATAGATCACAATAAAATTCACGTTCCTATACCAATTTTTGTCCTCTACTTAATGACGTAATTAGATTTTTGATCCCACGTTGCGTTCCTTCGTAATCATCATTTAATAACTTTGATGATGGTTTTTTTCAGAAGAAACGTCGGATAAATGTAAGGAGCGATATGTCGTTGGATTTAGGATTAAAATTAGTGTTTTTTAGGAATAAAACAAATTTTTTCCACTATTTGAAAAACCAAAGTTGATGATGGTTGCGAAGAAACGAAACGTCAGATTGAAAATCTAATAACATCAGCTTGAAGAGCAGGAAAAGTAGCAATGGGAATGTGAAATTTGCATTGTTATGTTTTTTGAAATAAAGTCAGAAATAAATAAAAACGAAATCGGGAAAATTCGGGTTTTCCCAAATATCTTCGGAAGTAATCGGATTTTTTTAGATTCCAAAGCATGACGTTGTAGGATTCAGCAAGGCACGCCTTTTCTCTAATTTAATCATCTTTGTATCTCTTCTGGTTTCCGAGATCCCTGTAGTGTGCATTCTTATATGAGACACCGTGTATACCGCTCCTGAAGAATTTTTGCCTCAAAAGCTATAGATTGATTCACGTAAGTCTTGACAATTTTTGCTATAGGTTAGGTAGGTTCTGAATTCAGAAGTTAAAATCCAAATTTAGAACTGAAATCTGACAGTTGACCTGACATACTAAGAGAGCACATTGATCCATATGCGATTGATACTATTTCTTTGCTAGGTGACTGTCAAGATCAAGTGTCAAATTCAATTCCATATTCCTTGTGTGCCGCGTCGGCACACAAAGAATATCTTGCGCGCGGACTTGCGCAGATGCGAAAAAAGAAGATGTGATATTCCTGGTTGTTATACATGATACAAGTTGTAATATGTGCCGTGTTTTGGTTTTGATTTTGATTTTGATTATTCATCAGCGCTTAGTTCATTTGAAGGGGTAGAATCAATAATAATTTTATGTTTAATAGGTAAATTGATTACTCTTTGAAAAATTTGAAATATAAAATATAAACAAACCTATAATAAAGAAATTGGGTATTGACAATTGACGTTTGTTAAATTGAATGTATGCAGCATACCCGAAACCCATATTTTATACTTGGAGCTAGCCGTAGCACAGCTAACCCAAACTAACCTAATGAGGCTAATGAAATGTTGACTATTATTTCACTTCACGCATGCACGGAATTTCGCTTTTTTTTTTTGGTATAAAGCTCTCTTGTTATATAACAGTTTAGGAGAAAAACAATCTGTGGCTCTCCCGCATTTGAGCCGAAAAAAGCTCTCAAAGTTTGGGTTTTGAAAATACAAGTAAATAATAATGATTATGAGAGCTTACATTATTTTATGAATAAAGTTATCCATTATTTCTTGGGCTTCTATATACAGTAAGGATTCGACTTAACGTCGTGTCGAATGAACGTTGTCCTTGTCCATTTATTTACTATTTTGGAACGTACCCCTCCCTCTGTGCTGAGATAAGAGTTGAAACGTCAAAATTCCTAAAAAAAAAACAAAAATAAAAATGGATGCGTCCGCTGGGAACTTTGTGCCGGACAATTGTTTAGAACAAATTTTCTCATACCTAACCCTACGCGATCTCAGGAACTGTTCCCTAGTGTGTAAAAGGTGGTACGAATTTTTGAACGATGAAAATAACGACGTGTGGCGGTTACATTGCATCCGAAGGTTGGCTGAAGAAGCTCTGAAATCAGACCTTCTGTCCTCAGTTCCTACCTACAAGACCAAATTGAGGGCTTTTTATCACGCGTGGAACCCCAATGATTGTTCTAGGAACATTTATATTAAGCCCAATGGGTTTACTTTGCATAGAAATCCTGTAGCCCAAAGCACAGATGCATGCCGAGGGAAAATAGGTTTCAGACATGGTAGGCATGCTTGGGAAGTGATATGGGAGGGCCCCCTAGGTACTGTTGCAGTTATAGGTATTGCTACAAAGGACGCTCCTTTGCAGTGCCACGGATATGTAGCTTTATTAGGATCGGACGACCAAAGTTGGGGTTGGAATCTAGTGGATAATCATTTACTGCACAATGGAGATGCCCAGGGCAATTATCCTTTATTAAACAATGCACCTAAATACCAGGTTGGTTGAGCTGAGTGATAATTAAAGGACTGTTTGTCAAAATTGCCATTTTTAGGTTGGAGAAAGAATAAGAGTTATTCTAGATTGTGATGACAATACTCTCTCATTTGAGAAGAATTATGAGTTTCTAGGAGTTGCATTTAGAGGTAAAGTATAGGTTACTTACCGTATAACTCTAGTATTTCTTATATTTGTATTTTATCATCATTGGCACTAACCCTCGAGGTTGACCTATTTTGAATATTTGACAGATTAAAAATTACCTTCAAAACAAATGAGGGCCATTTTGTGACAGTTCAGAACCTCTTGATTTTACTTTCATATCAAAGTATACAATTTAAATAAGAGGCTTGCTCATTCAAATTATAATATTTGTTTATTGAGTTTTGAATATATTTTTTTTATAAGTCAGTAAGATTTTCATAACATTTGAAGCTATATTGTACCTAATGTTGTCTTTGCATTAGTGTAAATAGTATTTCAACATTCCTCTTCTAGATTTTCCAGATTTTGTCCTAAAAGTTCCACTTTTCTACGTTTTATTTTCTATATATTGATCTATTTTGAAGTAATATTTCTTGAACAAGTTATGAAAACCTTTATAAGTCCAACTATAATTTTCATATTAACTCATACAATTTCCACTTACAGGATTACCTGACAAAAAACTTTATCCTACAGTGTCAGCAGTTTATGGTAACACGGAAGTGTCGATGGTGTACCTTGGTGCCCCATTAGATGGCTAACAAATCCTCAATTCCATTAGCCTAATATTGTGCAAAATATGGAGAGAGAATACATATGTCTGTTACAAGATGGTTCAGCTACAGACAGCAAAGTGCTTCTCAGTTTCATAGTCTAAGCAAGATTTTAGTCTAGAACAGAATATACTTACCTACTTTGCAATATAGGGATTTTCTAGACATTGCTTAGCCTTTGAAATGAAGAAGGTATGATGTGTATGTAGATAAAGTCAGGTCAGTTCGGTTTGCCCATTGTGATATACAATTTAATCTTATTTTTATCCTTAATCAAATTGATTACACGCGTTTTAAACTTTCAACACCAATATTCAGTCCCTAAGCAAGTTCCAAATATTATATTAGAATAGTGTTGCGAGTATTTATGTAAGTAAGAAAGGAGCACTTAAGTTGACCACACCTACTTCTTCAATATGTCATAATCAAAGGCGATGGCCTATAAAATGAGAGGCCTTGTGAATTGTTTTGATCCTAGCTGGCTTTGGATCTTATAATTTAATTTTTCTATTAGTGCTTTTAAAGAGCTAAGGTAGATAGATATATTTTTAATTTATTGAAACATTATAATGAATAACACTAAAATAAATGAAGAGAAGCGTCACAGTAATTGCAAGACTGAAAAAAGTGGAGCCTGAAAGTACCACAAAGCTAAAAATGTATTTTTGTATTAGTTGGCATTGACTTTATTTTCAAATGTTTGGTGGCATCCATTTTGATTATTTTGACATTTTCATTCAATATAAATTCTCAGGGGTACCTATATATTGGCATTTTGGGAACCTTAAAATTTGCATTATGAGCAAAGATAAACAGCAAGAAGCTATAAATGAACAAAATGTTCAGGATAAAAATGCTGATTTGGAAGAGTGGAAAAAAACATTAGCCTCATTGTCGAAACACGAGAAGCTTTTGGACGAAATTGAAGAAGATGTGTCAAATACCAGATACAAGCTTGCAATGACCTCTTTGAAAGTTGATCAAGTCGGGAAGCAATTGTTCAATTTGATGACGGAGTTAAATGGAAAACATTGATGCTCTGTGAAGCTTTTCTATATTTGTTAAATTTTCTCAATAATGGTTTTGGTTCTAAATAGTTTCAAGCATTAAAATAGTGTTTATAGATTTTATGTTATTTTAATGTATGTAGGTGCTTCTTTGTTACATTACTAAATACAATACGCGTCTTATTTCCATTTTGAATAATAGCGCTTATCTGTAGGATATAGGTACTTGGTGTTTGCATCAATATTGACGTGTTGCATCCTAGAATAAAAATGTTGCTTATTGCTTTCGCAGCATGAAAGCATATGTAATAATAAGTATGCACAGGGTTGTTTTAGGCATATACATAATAGGTGTTCGAGGAGGTAATTAGACAATTTGAGTAGAATTTCTCTACTCTACTCTAATTAGACAACGATATAAGGAGTGGTATTTGTTGAAATCGATATAAAAAACTGGACAAACTGTAAACTTTCTGATTAGATTAGAAGTTCTAAACCTCTTTGTAAACTAGGATTTTTTAGATTTCATTTTCCATAGAGAAAAAGCAATATTGAAGACATCCATCACTTTACCTTGAAAAGTCGATATTGGATCATGCGAATCCACCACAGTGGTTCAACATGAAGCGGCACACAACATATTATGAAACCGATTGTAATTAGTTTCGCTAAATATTCGACCAAATCTAGGTTTGATTGAGTGTTGCTTCCTGCACGACACTCAAAAACCTACAAAAAACGGCCTCATGGTCAGATAAAGCAGCGTTTTCGATCAAAAATTCAACAGCCTCCTCACAAGAATTAGAACAGATATAAATAATCAATAGTGCTGGAGGAAGACTGTGTAATGCGTGTTGGGGCGCTTACATGCATACATAAATTATGACCGAAGTAAGTGGCATAAGCGGCTAGTAAGGATGGAACTCCTATCACAAAAGTTTAGATTAAAATCTGTAAGAATAACAAATGCAGAATTAGGAATCTTAGACAGGACTGTAATATTCCAAATTCCAGTAAAATAACGGGTACTTATTACTACATTAAATATGACTGAAAATAGATATTTATGAACCACTACAGAAAGAAGAATGTAAAACGCATAAATATAATAATATACCAAAACCAATACTAAGCCGGAGAGTCATGGAAGAAACTGTTCGGTGCTGAATGATGGCAGATTATTTACATAAGTTAGGAAGAGGACTCCGACATTCAGCTATGCCTCTGCAGACAACTTCCAACCCGCTCTTACAATCTGCCATCATTCATCAGGCTAGTTGACATCCTGTAGGAATTGTAAGGGGTTAGCGTTTGTTTGAAGCAGATCCTTCATGAGCTTATTAGCTATATCTCTGAACTAGTCACAAAATCCACAGGCTGATATTTGACAGTTATTCTGAGTCCTTTCTTTATTTCTGTTTAGCATTTCACTTTGTGGGATTATGAGTGGAATTTATAGCTCTCTATCATTTGCCAATTTTTTGGTATCTTTTATGGTTTACCGATATGACAATTTATATCTGAGAGGTATGACATTGTGAAGATGATCATCATCATCAGCAGTATAAAGCGGAAGTCCGATAACTCTACTGCTATGTATTTTAGTTTTTCCTGATATTGAATGTCACTCCCCGAGCTCCCCATAATCAGTCTGCGGTAAATATGCTAACTTATATATCATTAACACCAAGATCAACACCATTCACATGAATTTGGATTTACAGGTAATGTACGAACCCCTCACTGACTGCCTCAATGTTACTGTCCAACCGATTTTTGAAGGTATTTTTATTTGGTGCTGTGACAGCTGCTTCAGGAAGAGAGTTCCACCTATACACCACACGATTATACAGAAAGTTCTGACCTGTTAGGGTTGAGATATTTTCTTTTTTCAATTTTAGTGTGTGGCCTCTTAGGTTGGCATTAGTGTTGAGTGTAAAGAGCGATCCAATGTTAATATCCTCCAAATAGTGACATTAAGCATCTTATAGGTTTCGATCAAGTCGCCCCTCTCTCGTGAGATTAAGGCATTGTAAGCGTTCTTCATATGGCAAATGTTTCAGCTCAGTTGGTATTTTTGTTACCCTTCTCTTGTTCGATGTCCTTAACATAGTATGGATTCCACACCTTGTGCGCATACTCCAATTTAGGTCTTATAAATGTTGTATAGAGTTTTTTTATGAAATGTGGTGTTCTCGTGGAAAAATCCCTCTGATATATCGATGAATTCGCCCTTTTAACTATACTGGAAATGAGTATCTCCCTGGAGATAATTACACCAAGATCTTTTTGATCGGATACTGGCTTAAGCTGCTTCCCGTGAGGTGGTATTCATGGCGCGGTTTAATATTTCCTAGGTGAAGAATAGTACATTTGCCTTCGCTTAAACTTAGCCAGTCCTCTAGATCCTGGATATCCCGAAAAAAATCGTTATACTGGATATTGTGATTACTGAATATCTTTGTGTCTTCTGCAAATAGGCTTATATTTGTTCTAATTTTGGTTTGTAAGTCACTGATATGTGTGATAAAAAGCAGAGGCCCTAGTACAGACCCCTGCACTACCCCACTATACACCTGCCTTGATTTTGATAAACAAGTATTTGCCAAGTACTGATTTTTAAAAATATTTTTATCCAGGATATCCCAACTTCAGGAGTCTTTCTATTGGAACTTTATTGAAGGCTTTCTTGTAATCCAAATAAAAGATATCCACAGGACGCCCTTCATCTAGCTCCTTTGTCCAGCCATTAACACACATAATCAAACTACATGTTGTTGATTCTTTGTGGCAAAAATCCATGCTGCTCTCTCAGAATAGCACCTCACACCAACAGAAATTTAACCATCTGACTTTTAATGTTTTTTTCCCAGTATTTTGCACATGTGACATGTTAGACTAATTGGTCAATAATTTAATGGTTCACCCTTCTTAAACAATGGTATAACTATTGCTGATGATCACTTCTCCGGTATCCTGGACTCATCCAAGAGATGCTGCAGAGCTACCGCTAAGTATGACGCCGGTACTTCTTTGCAATTGATCAGCAATAGAGCTGAGATGTTGTCTGGCCCTGGACTGCTGTCTTTCTTAAGTGTCGAGATAGCCTCAAGTACTGTTTCTGATGTAATTTCAATTCTTTCTAGTGAAGGAATTTTTCTTGTCAGCTGCTGCAGAGTGGGTAGATTGGTCTTATTTTCGTGAGTAAAAACGTCCTGGAATCGTTCTGTCTGTTGAGAATCAAGAACTACCCAGCCTGTGTGTGCATCTTTAAGTACCAGTTCTGATATGTTGCTATTTAGCGATCTTTTTATGTAGGTATAAATAAAATAATTTTTTGTCACTGTCCAGTATATTATCTTCATATTTCTTTCTGGATTTCATAATTGCAGTTTTAAGTTTGTTGTTCGGGTTTCTGTAGGTTGTATATCTACTTTCAGTTTTGTTCGCTTTGTATTCATGCCAGAGTTTACGCTTTTTATCTATTTCATTGAAAATTTTCTGATTTATCCATGGCTTATCATGATTGATCCGCTTGGGTTTTAAACCCTACAGAATAATGGATTGCCTGTTCAATGTGGTCTACTGTTATCTGGGTCAGATTTGTTGTTGACCTCCTCATTTGCTGAATTGCATACACACTGTTTTCGACTATCTAGGTATGAAGCTAGGAGTTTAAGGCAGCTTCCTCTAATCCCATATTTTTGGAGGATGGATAAAAGTAAAGAATGATTTATGGTTTCAAATACCTTTGACAGATCGACAGAGTTATTCTCAGCCCCTCCTTTATTTCCCCGTTTGGCATTTAATATGTTCCACATGCACTTTGTGGGATTATGAGCGTAATTTACAGCTCTATCATTTGCCATTTTTTTGGTATATTTTATGGCTTTCCGATATGAATTTTTATATCTTTTATATTCCTCTCGATCATTCACTTTTCCATTCCACTGTTCGCACTCATCGTCAATAAAATAACAACGGTCCCTGATGTTACGGAGATCTTCGTTAAACCGACTTATCTTGTTGAGTAAAGTATAAGACTTTTCAGGAAAAGACTGTAAACATGTGTCCTCCAGCAAACCATGGGGTTTGTTTTAGCGTTACAGCCTAAACATTGCTTATTTTTAGATAAAGTATGGAAAATTCTAAATCTACTTGCGTAGACCATACTTATAATATCCAAAACAATTGATTTTTTTTTTCAAATTTTAAAACTGGCCTTTTTCCGATGTTTACTACAAAATTCAAAGGGTTTAATTTAGAGCGAAGAAAATATCAATCCATAAATGAGGTATCAAAAGTGAATAGGTTTTGCTTTCAAATAAACTCTACGTAAGTTTGCAACACTGCCAATATTGATCCGAATATCCATAAGTACAATCATTGCTGAATGATGTTAAAGGCAATTCTTGAAATCAGATTTTTTGGGCCACTACTAGACGCTTTAGACACAGTCTTAATGATGGGCAGAGCAAAATTACAGTTTGATTGTTTTTATTACTCCAATATTCTACATGTTTCTTAAGATAGCCTTTAATCATCATATCAATTCATTTATGTATTTGTTCAGATTCATAAGGATGCCCCATAAGTTGCCAGATGCTGCATACTTATATTTTGAAAAAAATTAATTAAAATTAAAGATGTGGCAAATTTTATATGCAGATGCGTGTTAACTTGTCAATGAAACTGCCCTATAGGGTGTTTCATTTGTTGAGCTTCCATCAAAACTTCACAGGTGCCATAGACACATTATCATTATGTGTATGTATGGAAAAGGTACAAGAAAAATTGGCTGCCTCAATACTCAATACCTCATCTAGACTCCTTGAGTCATCCTTTTATTTTATTATATTTAGGAGCTTAGTTGCTGCTAATGAGCTACTTTTAACCATAATTTAAACACACTTAAAAGCGTAAATGGACTTATTACATTTTTGTACTTACCTTTGCTAATGAAAACTACTTAAAATGAAACACCCCGTAGTTTCAACCATTTAATTTGCCTCATTCCTTATGTACATACAAATAATGGAAGTAGAAACAATATTTTGTACTTAGAGATTGCACTATATAATAAGAAATGAACGGCATACGCACTTTAGTACTTTGGAATTTATATGATTTTAAATGATATTGAGAAGTCTTAGAATGCATGTTCATGCTTGAAGAAATTTAAAACTGACATTGAAGATTTGTGCTTCAAATCTGATGGTGATTTTATAAAAGTTTTACTGAAAAAAAAACAATGAATTCTTAGAAGGGCGTAGAAGTAATTCAAATTGAAATGCTATAGGTAGGTACACTGTGTGCTATCTAAAATAATATATCGGACCTTGAAGTGAAGAATTGACTTGACCATTGACTCTAACTGTTCGACAAAGAAAGAAAAATGTCAATTTGATGATAAATACCTATGTCATGTGTGAAATCACGTTTGTAGGCTTCAAGAGGCCAAGCAAAATTACATCAATATGACCGCTTCTCAATTTGCTTCTATAGTATAAGAATTCGTTGAAAAAAATATAGCAACTATGTTACCTTTTTATAAGACTGTCTAGTCTAGTGTAATTTGTACCTTATCTAGTCATTTATTTAGGTTATATATTTATTATTTTTTAATTTTATGTTGAAAGTTTTTATTATTTGTTATTTAATAATTATATAATGAGGGTGTAACTGGATACACTAATTTAGCACTAGTTGTACCGATCGCAGCAACATTAATTTATTTTATTGAAATCAGTTTTGCAGTACATATACTTCGACAATTTGTCCATTGTAAATAGTATTTTTGTACAGTACCACAATAGATAGTTTAAAGAAATTGTTTGCCTCCTATTTATCATAAGGATTAACCAAATATTTGTAGGCACATGGGGAGCACTTTCAAAAAAGTGTATTTCTTCGTTGAGCACAAGACGTTTTATTTTAAACATTTTCAGAGATAACCCCCATAGAGAGAGAAAAATGAAGAGATGTAAGATCAGCATACAAAACAAGCATTTTGCTCCAGTTTTTTTTCAGTGTATTAATTTATTGCGAAGGGTTTCCTATTTGATTTGAGAAGGTTTTTAACCGGAGTTTTATACCTGGAAGTACAAGGAGCAAAGGTCAAAAACATCTAAAAAAATCGAGCAATTTAAATAATTTGTTTCCTTAAAAAAAAACTGATTTATAGGTCTTGCACTGCTGTTTAATGTCATTATTATTATGAATGATTTTCTGTGATTTTGTTTATATTATTGTATTTTGTTAACGTGATTACCTGAGGTATAGCAATATATGACATTAGGTTCTATAATATCGATATTATTACCTGATTTTTTATTAAATGGTATCGGCCATGAATGTTTTCATTTAAGTTATATTAAATTTCAAAAGAAATATATATTTAGAGCAATTAATTTTCACCAAAAAAATAGCCGCTTTTGCTAAAAGCTATATTAAATTGGCGTAGTTCCTATAGAGGTACCTACTACTGAAAACGATTATCGCAATATAAATCTTAGGTCTATTTCAAGTGGGTTAGTTAGCTGCGATAATAATAATTGTTTATTTTTTTGTGTATTTATATATGTATCATTATCATTTTTTTAACGGTGTTATGTTGCTCTATACTTGTATGAACGTTTAGGTAGATGTGTTGAACAATTGTACAAAACGTATTTCTATTACTAGCAATTTGAAATATAAATCAATTTTACGAATTTCGTCTTTTTTTTTCTTTAATTCATCATCAGATCAGGTATTTGGAGGCAGCTCAAGCACAGCGCATACTTAAAACTATTTTATTTTAGAATAACACCTATCGCTCTAAGAACAACTTGACAAAAAAGCTTAATGATTAAAAACGTTTTGAAAAAGCTCAAAGTTACATTCTAAGAATATAATAAAATTTATATTGTCTAATATTTTTAACATTTGAAAATCTGCATGGTCCATTCGAAACTCGAATAGTTGTATAAAATTCGATAATACTCGGACAAATCGTCCAGTAGGTGGTAATAGTTGAGTTTTCAGTTACTGCCTTAAGGATACATTCTCCTATTACATCCGACTATCTACTATCATTTGGGTCATAGTGAGTTCAACTGTGGATGATAGAACATCTACGGGAGACGATTAGCGCTTCACAGTACGACTAGATTTTCCAAATTGGAAAACGAGTGATTTCGGTCAAAGTATTCTGCGACGACCAGTGCCTTGCTAGGCGAAGTTAGAAAATTCACCGAGACGACGAAGGATTAGGTCTGAGTGGAGTTCAAGAAGATATGTAACCCCCCCTTGCTGCCAGAGCAAGAGGTCCAATTCGACGGCAATAGTCTTTCAGAGGGCCCAGAACAACCAGAGGATGGTTAAGAATAAGGATCAGGTAAGCGACAAAACATTATTATTTACTAATGAAAATTTCAGAGTAGAGAGAGAATCCAATATATTAAGGAACAGTAGCGCTAGCCCTATGACAAGCCGTAGTAACACTAATGATTTCCCGATCTTTCCCCCGGCAAAGGGGACG
The DNA here is from genome assembly GCA_016904865.1 of Pissodes strobi. Lineage (NCBI taxonomy): Eukaryota > Metazoa > Arthropoda > Insecta > Coleoptera > Curculionidae > Pissodes > Pissodes strobi. The sequence continues at coordinate 667,884 of MU181984.1, forward strand.
CTCAAGGCTGCGCCGGCGGCCGGTAAACAAAAATTCTCTTTTAGGAACGAAGAAGACAGCAGCGAAAGTGACTGCTCTGAAGAAACTTTGGGAATGTCCAGAGCCAGCAGAGCAGACTTGCGAAATCAAGAGCGGAGATTGATAAATACAGACCGCTACATAAGATACTGACCGTCTTCAAGAAGAGACAGGAGGAGAACAACACCCTCAAAGAAAGATTGGACAAGCTAGAAAAGCTGTTTGAAACGCAAACAACTGCAGCGAAGACAGCCTCCCCCTACAGCAGTCCCGCAAGCAGTAGCCCCCCTGCAGCAGTACCCCAGGCAGAGACGAAAAAACGACAGGCAAGGAGCCGCGAAACTCCAGCCGAAAAGGACGCAACTGAGGCTATGGAGGTAGCACCAGCCGAAGAGTAGCAACGTACTTTCTACGCCAACTTCGCAAAGAAGCCAACAGCAAAGAATTTAATCCCGCCTATTACCGTAGAGGGAAGCGAATACTGGAAGCAGCTTCGCGAAGCTATGAAGGCAAGGAACATGGAGTTCCATTACGCGAAGGACTAGAGGACAAAACACGCAAGTCTATACCAAGACTCCTGATGATTATCGAGCGTTGGGCCGCCTCCTGCATGAGACGGATAGGCCCTTCTTCACTTACCAGCTTCCCGAAGCTATAAAGATCCACGTGGTAATCAGAGGATTGCCACTGAAAACTGATGAGGACGGCCTGAAGATCGAACTACAAGAAGTGGGCTACAAGGAGGTCGAAGCAGCCCAGATGACCAGCAGGCGTAACAAGAAGAAGATGCTGTTGTTCTTAGTGAAAACCAAGAGCAACGAAATATTCAAAGCGAGATATATCTCAACATGGTCGTACGTGTTGAGAAGTATATCAAGGAAGAAGGCCCGAGGCAGTGCTATCGCTGCCAAAAGTACGGGCACACCCAGGGCGGCTGCTGCTCCCCCCACACCTGCGTGAAATACGGAGAGAAGCACAAGTCGAATGAATGCCCAGTCCCCAGGGAGGAGGGACTGAAGAACGCAAAGTGCGGCAAGGACCACCCTGCCCACTACAAGGGAGAGAAGATAATACCTCAGCAAGTGAGGACCCAAAAACCGCCCAGGCCGGCGACAAATCCGACGGGTAGAAACCCGCCGCAAAAACCGGCGGGTAATAACCCGCCGCTTAGGCAAAAGGGTGTCCAAGCTCCGCCCAAAGCGGCGGACAAAAACAAGAGAGAGAAAGCGACCGATTCAACGCCTGCAGCCCCAGGAGACGGCATGGCATTGATAAAGAGCCTGATTCAAGATCCGGTTATGGCGATGATGGTACCATTGCTCCAAAAATGGTACGCCTTGAATCGACAGTGAAGACATCGACATCTTGATAATTATGTCGTGGAACATCTGTAGCCTCAGATGTCGCAAGATCGCAGTCCTAGAACTTCTGCAACGACATAATCCGGCGGTACTGGCCTTGCACGAGACCAGGATTAATCGATCGGTTAATTTCACCCTTCCCGGGTATTCCATCTATCGACACGACAGAGTTAACCCCATAGGAGGTGGGATTGCTCTAGTAGTAAACAACGAGATAGAACACACCAATCTAGGAATCGAAATGGACTCAGAGATTGAGGCGGTCTCCATAAAAGTCTCCACGAGACGTGGAGATATCAAGATAACTTCGGTTTATCTTCCGCCCCAAGATCTTATACATGAAGAGGACATAGAAGAGTTAACAAGAGATCCAAGCCCCAAGATCATCATTGGGGACTTGAACTGCAAATATCAGCAGTGGAACAGTTCCAGGATTAACAGGAACGATCGAAGATTGGCACAGTATTGTGAAGATAGAGGTGTAGATGCTCCAGGACCGGATCAGCCCACATTCCTACCCAGAGATGTGAAAAGGCCCGAAATTCTGGACATAGCACTTCTTAAAAACGTACGATTCGACACGGACGTAGAGATCATAGTAGAAGGGACATCAGATCACAACCCTATAATGCTGTGCGTCAATCTACGACTTGCAAGATCCAACCTGAGAAAAAGAAAGAAGACCAACTGGCAGATACCAAAACCTGATTAAAGACAATACCCAAATTGGACGAATAAACAACGCCCAACAGCTAGACATCGAAGTTGAAAATCTGGAAAACAACAACATCCAGGCCTACAACTGTAGTACTGCTGTAGAAGATCTCTCCAACACTCGACGACATGATGATCTCTCTAACGAGATCAAGAACATGGTCCGAGAGAACAGGAGACTTAGGTGAGCTTATGCAAAAACTGACAGAGTCACGCTTAACCAACACAACGGCACTCTAAAAACGAGACTCAAGGCGCATAGAGACGAATCTTGGCAACGCAAGCTCAGGGAACTGAGCCTAGAGCAATCAGCCTGGCAGATGCAGAGGGCACTCCGCAACCCCAAGACTCTTGTCCCGTCCTTAAGCGGAGCAGGAGGCCGTGTCTACGCGGACATGGATAAGGCGGAACTAATCACTGAAACCATGCAGAATCAAGGCAGATTAAACGAACATCCTGACGAGGATGAGGAACACCTCGAGGACGTACAAGAAACAGTCATGCGCCAAGAGCAGCGACGTATTCAGTCTAAGTCTGATGTTCCGACCTCACCAGCTGAGGTTGCGGGAATCATAAAAAGGCTGAAGACAAGAAAAGCACCTGGAACGGACAAGATCACACATAAAATGCTCAAGAAGCTCCCGAGAAAAGGTATAACAGCAACCGCTAACATCATCAACGCGATGATGAGACTCGGACTCTTCCCTGACAGGTAGAAGGAGGCTCAGGTGGTAGTAATACTTAAACCAGGTAAGGATAAGACCAATCCTGCAGATTACAGGCATATCAGTCTCGTTTCGGCTGTTAGCAAGGTGGCAGAGCGAGTCATACTGAAAAGACTTAACAACGAGTCGAGCGTGCAAGACACAATCCCCAGCATCCAGTATGGATTCACTGCAGGACATTCATCAGAGTTACTGCTGCTCAAAGTAGTGGAATACATTACCAATGGATTCAACTGCGGGAAAGCGACAGGTGCGATCTTTCTAGACGTAGAGAGAGCATTCGACAGAGTATGACACCAGGGCTGTACTATAAGATGATAGTAGGGTGCTACTCTGATCGAATGATCAAGATCATCAAAAGCTACTTGACAAACAGAAGCTTCCACGTGAAGATGAAGGATAAGATATCCAGGCCAAGAATAATTGAGGCATGAGTACCGCAGGGCTCAGCCCTTGGACCAGCCTTGTACTCAGTATTCACCTACGATATACCACCGATCGAAGATGTACAGGTATCATTGTATGCTGACGATACAATGATACAATACACACACAAAAACATCACGAGGATATGCACTGTGCTGCAGAGGGCCACAGATGAAATCACCAACTGGATGATCAAGTGGAAAATCAAAGTAAACGAGAGAAAAACGCAAGCCATAATCCTTCAGAGAAGGAGGAAGGCTGCAGGACCACACAAGAATAAATAACACCAACATTCCTTGGAGCGACGAAGTCAAGTACCTTGGAGTACACCTGGACCGTGGCCTGACATGGAAAAGGCACATCCAAGCTGCAAGAGACAATACTAAACGGGCAATGGCCATGCTAAATCCCTTAATCGGGAAGAATAGTCAAATGGCATTGAAGGCCAAACTTGTCATGATTAAGTCAATATCGAGAACTCAACTGACGTATGGCTCAACAGCCTGGGGATACCCAGCGAAAACAAGCATTAAATTGCTAGTGAGTACAGAGAACGCACTAATCAGGAAAGCAGCTGGCGCACCTTGGTTCGTCAGAAATGCTGACCTGCAACGAGACCTACGGTGGCCTTATCTACGGGAAGACTTTATAGTCGAAAAGTCCAGGCGCGTATTCCTAAAGGCAGAAAACCATGCTGATGAAGAACTGAGAGAAGTTATCAACTATCACCCAGATGACCCAAGGACCAGAAGATGGGCCAAATACAATAAACCCAGGATAAGAACACAATATAAGAGACGACACACCGTACAAGAGATGCGTGGTCAAGTAACCACACGAGAAGGAACTACACAGGATGATCAGGACTTAATAGTATTCAATCCCGGAAGTCCTCAAACTGACGTGCAGCAGATGATCCCCTAGAGGAGTCCTAGCAATAGCTGGAAGTTTTAGTTGGTATGCTATTGCAGCTCCAACATTACCCCCCACCTGGGACCTGGGGGTGTGCATAAGAGAGCATATTTACCAGATCACATTGGACTTGAAATCCTTTTACTCTAAGTTAATCCGTTTGGAGCTTTATAGTAGTTGTACGTTGTACTTAAATTTAATTTAAAAACAAAAAGCATTTGAAATATTGAATAAGAACAAGTAAACAAATCTGGATTGATCCATTAAAACTATTCAAATGGGATCACGTCATATCCAATCGGTGGTGTTTAAGGAACTTTAAAGTTGATTATAAGTTTGTATTCGTCTGAATTAAAACTAAAGAGAACACAAATTTTTAATCTCTTTTTTTTATCAACATTTGGATAAACCGCATGCCATGTCAAATACTTCAGGAGTTTCCTGAATGATGTCTGGCATGCACCTTCTAAAACCCTTAATACCATCTACTTAAAAACTAATATACATGATTCTTATCACCGCTATAGCCTACATCTATATCACAATTTAATTTTTCCTTGACTTTCGTATATTTGCATCGTGTCAAAAAGTAGGTCGAAAGTAGAATGTACGTTTTACACACCAGCGGGCACAGCAGCCCTTCGTGGAAAAAGACAGCCGTCCTGTAGAATTGGCCTTTGAATGGGTCTGAATCTAGGGGGCACATGATATGGTTCATGTTGATATTGGTGAGCTGAAAAATAATATATCGTTTACACTAATGAAATGGTTTTGTCAACGTGCAAATAAATAATTTCCTGAACTTATCAACTGGATGCATATTTGTCTATGCACGCCTGCTGTTCAGGCTGAGTATTCTTGCAGTAGAGTATACATTTATGGAACGGCTCTTATTTCTTTTTTTAGAGAAGCTAGTCGAACGATGCCAGACAAGTCCCGATGTTGTAAATTATTTTTTTTAGATTTTAATTTGGCCCTGTTTAAACTTTACTTTAAATCAGGTCAAGTTGTTTTAATAGGCGCATTCACCATTGTATGCGGAATGGAAATAGTTCATGCAAGTATGTAGTGTGGGGAGGCCAAGAGATTTTAAATTTTTGGGTGCATCCACAAATAAAGTACTATGTCAAAAATCGATCTCTCCTATTGGTCGTTCCATCTCGTATTACAATATATCTTCGTGATGCAATCAAGTTGTGGCAAGAGCTCTCGTGGTCGAGAGGTTTAGATGGCTGAGTCTCACCTGGACGACCCGGGTTCAAACCCAAAAGATTATGTTTCTAAACAGTTTTTTTTCTTGATTTTGGGTATGTCTTGGGTTAGCACCTGGTTAGTTTCCTTTTCTTGAGGCTCCGAAGCGAGCGGAGGGCCATGCGGATCGACCAATAGGAGAGGCCGAATTTTACATAGAGCTCTATTGTGGTAAAGGATATTATAAGCATCTACAATTCACCTTGCAAATTTTAAACGGCGCATTCACCATTTTATCAGGTATTTTCACACTAGTACGCGCTGAATGTATTTGTATTAGGTTTATTCATGTGTATAAAAAGGCAAAAATAGAGACACTAAATTTACTAATCGAATTCCCTATTAGTTCAATCAAGACTCCAGTGGCGTAACTAGGATGCAAGTAGTGTTGGTATATTTTATGTATTTGTTGATACTTTTTCCCATAAGGTCTCTGATTATGTATTTCACTTTTTCCCAGAATGGATATTTTTACGACTGTAAGTGCAGGAAAACGTGAAATTTTCCTTAGATACTTTCTATAATACTCGCTGTGCATAAAATAATTCAGTATAACGACTATAAGTGATATATTACTTACAAGTGATACTTCCTGAAGAACGGTAAAGTGATAAACAACCAGAAAGCTATATGCCATAGCATTCCATTGAATATCTTTGATATCCTCAACATTGTAAACTCCTGCAATTAATCATATGAGTAAATACAAAAACATGCATATTAATATAGAATGGTCAATAACGCGTCACATTTCCACCCAATTTCCGTTTTTTAAAGATATAAAAAATTATAATTAATACTAAAATTGGACACATCATTTCTCAATCCTGAAAGTAATCTATCCAAACGATATTATTAATATAAAAAACAATTTATACGATTGCTATGCAGCATATCATCATAAAACAAGGTTTATTAATTATTCAGCAAGCACAACAACCTTATAACATAGATTTACGTAAGGCAATCGATACCATCGATCACAGCAATTAAATAAAATATATTATAAGCATTTGACGCGATCGAATGCCTTACGCAAATCTTATGGTAATAAATATTCTCTGGCTTAATGGCTTTTGCTATCGAAATCTCGACAGTATGTCCAGATTTTGTACAATTCTCCTGGGCTAGATAATGATTTTTCGCATTCTAAAAGTGTTCCATTTATATTTACCTCCGATTCGTAGCAGATAGTAAGGCACAACGAGCATCATTCCATGTTGGACCCAGTAAACTGTGGCTTCTAATGGAAGCTAGAAGCAAACACCCAGTTAAATATCATTTATCGCCATTTCATCAAGATTGAACTCTACCGGCCACTCTACTCACCAGTCTTGTCTCCGTTTCGTAAAATACAAGCGCAAGAAGCGGTCCGTTCAAGTAGTTTAGATGTATTCTGAACACTACAGTCACTGCTTTACTGGGCTTTGCGGCTAACAAGTAAATCTGAAACACGGATCATGCATTTTGGCAACATTGTTTTTGTTTTGAAATATGTAGAGCCTGCTGCCCAACTATGAGACAGCGCGATTGCCAAATTATCGTTTCGTCAGCTGTCAACGTCATCTTGGCTCTTAATCATTTGTGACGTTTGTGTTAACCTTGCCATCTTCGTCCTGTATTCAAAGTATTTTATTTTAATTTTCATAATAAAAACAAAGTAATAACGGTTATCTGTCAACTGTCAAAAAGATAATGAAGGCGCAGCGAGCTGAGGGTCATTTGTGAAGGAAGAGCCTTGGCTCCATTAAGGTGCTCCTGACCGAGATTTTTTTTAATGAAAATAGCTCCACAAAGAGATGGTACAGAGCATGCCTATTAGCACTATTTGGCAACAGCGAATCGCGCTGCTACGTTTATCAGATACTATCCTGTGCCAGGCACGCGGATTCGGCAAGCACGCTGCCAAATGGTTGGGGAACAGACTCTAGGCCACTGTTGACAATAGCAGATCAATATTCCTAAATCAAAGGGAACATTCTTGGTAATTTAGGAAAATTAAGAAATTTATGGCGTAGTAGTGTGGGGCAAGGCTATAGGCTGATAACATAAATGCGTAGGCGAAAAGGTTGCCATTTTGGGTTTGAATGGAATTTCCTTAGATCCAATGAAGTAACTTACACTCTTACACTGCTGTGCAAAAGGGACCTTTTAGATATTTTTTGCAGCAATTTGGTACTTACGCGTAGAACTGTCAATTGTCAACAAATCAGTCAGTGTCTTGCAGAGCCGTGGAAAGCAACATTTTTAAAACTTTTTATAGTAGTCTTGGTGCAAAGCTGTAGCTAATAGCACGTATGAGCAACAAATCGGTGTTGCCATTGTTGAAGGATTCCTTTACATTTACTACAAAATATTGGAGATTTTTGGTAGGTATACATTTTTGTAGTAGTTTGGCGCAAAACTGAGAATAAAATTACTTATCCGTAGTCACCACTGTTGTCTTTGAGAAAGATGCTTATTCCCTAGATCCAGAAAAGAAATTACCCAATGGGGGAAAAGGGGTATTTTCGCTAATCTATGCGCAGATATCAGCCTCTCAGTTTAACAAAAAAGGGCTTGCCTCTAGTACCACAATTTTCATAGATTTAGGGAACGTTTGCATACCCGGGAAAAGGGAAACTGGTTGGTAATGTAGGTAGATTTTCTTTGATGAAAGAACGTGGTTATAAGGTATTTTATATATTTTTATTTATACTAACCTGCATTGCCGTAACGATGTGACATGGATTCAGTAAATAAATTCCCGTTCTAGAGGCAGATTTGAAACCAAGTTCCATTCCCCAGCAAAGGCAGAGGAGGATAAGCAAAATTTTCCGTCCACATCGTTCCTTTTGATTGTAACAAATTGTAGGAAGGGTACACTGTAATTAAACAAAAATGTCGGCCAATGGAATCACTATATTTTTACTATCATGATCGGCATGAGCTTTCTAAAATGAATATTGAATTGCTCTTCGATTGGCACATCAGTTATTAAAGGGTAATCTCTTACCTTTGAATAGCTCCAACAAAATAGGTAAGTGGACGCTACAAGAATTAGCAACGTTTCGATTCGCCTCCAAGTAACATTTACGTATTCAATGCATTCAGTGCCGGCGTATTTGGTAAGTGACATGTCTATTCCACCCGTTGCGCAGTCCATATTTCTCTTTATTATTGCGAATTATTCCTACAAAATGATTTTATTTGGTTTTTCATTTATTTCCTTTGGCATTTGTGTTCGCAACGTAGCTTATACGATAGGAGAGACTTCTAATGCGTTTTTCGAGATTAGGAACGATACGAAAAACGCTAAAAATGGTAGACGTGAGCCACAAGCGCATCATCAAAAAATAAATTTTCGAAAATCAAGGCAAATAAATTATTTAAGAAATTATTCCCAAAAATCGTCAATTTTACAAAAAAAAACAACGACAGATTTTATGTAGTTTTTAGTTTTAATAGACAAACGGAAAAGCTTTGCAATATTAACAAAAATGCAGTGACGCACTAGTTTTTTCTAAAATAACGTAGCTGAAGTGATATCAAACCAATGCACGCCACTGGTGCAAAAATACCTACATTTTATTATAACCAAAAAATGCCACTTAAACGTGAACGTGAATACTTAAACGCCTTTTTCAATTTTTTTTTAATATATTTTTTCTAAAATTTCAACAGAGTTGTTCATTTGGTGTTTAGTGTCTAATAGATAGAAAAAAAAATCGTTTCAAATTTTCTTCCTTATCAAAGGCGTATCCGTATATTTGAAAAATATGTTCACCTATAAAGCGTATTTTACTAACCAAAACTAATCCAAACCGTTGCCATTATTTGTAGGATCGCTCGTAAACAATAAGGCCAGATTAAAGCACGACCATCCGGCATTGATTTGAAATAATCTAGTGAATGAATTAATAAATATAATTGTTATTTTAATGATCGTAAATTTGAAGGGCCCAAGAATTGACTTTATATTGAAGAAATAAAAAAATATCGGTTAAGTACTTACTGTTATTAAAACAGCATTTTTTTCTGCGGAAAACATAACGATACTAAATTTCACCGCTGAATCTGCTTAACACTTTCTGTGTGAGTCACATGTTTACACCTTATATATACATATAAATACCATTAAATTAAATCCATTTAAAAATCTTTAAATTAAAATCGTACTGTTATCGCTGACGTACGTGCATGATGCCATGTTTGTTTATTTTAAATTCATTATATCACATGTTGTTATTTGCATACAAAAAATGTGCATAAACCCGATAATATATGTATTTTATTTTAAGGTGCAATGTTAACGCTATGTTTGGATATGGTGTTTATTTAAATTTAGACATTACAGCAGTAGCGCACTCAGGCTAGAGTCCCCCCCTATAACGTGAAGAGAAAGAAAAAAAAAACAAAGCCAATGTATGGTTCAGGATTAGAAAATTTTGACATTTTTGGTGATTAGGTAGTTTCTGTCGATCTTATGGCAAATTTCGAGGTAAAACTTCACATCAGCATATCGATACATATAGTTTTGTGGTAAGTAAGCAGATTTATTTGGCTGACTTTGAACCGGAAAATGGCCAAAATCGGGAAATTTGTAAACTTTTCAAGCTAAAAGCAGCGGTATGTGCCGATTTTATACAAGATTTCGAGGTAAAATTTCACTTTAAACATCGATTATGGTAATAAGTATTTACTAACCTTGCAATTATTCGGATTATTTCTCCCATTTTCTTATTCTACATACACATTATGTGGATAACGCATAACCTATTAAGTATTATTTGTTAATTTCCTTATGCATGCATAAACTAGTACTTTATGCTTTTTGAAATTTTCACTTCTGTCGTGTGACACACCGTTTCTTTCTAATTTATCCGATCTGAAAAATCCGTTAACTAAAATCGAAGTTATCTGGTATTTTATTTAAGAAACCATTTCGCGTAATTCATTAAACAAAAAAACCGGAGCAGTTCGCCACTGTTCTCCACCCGCTTGGACGCGTTACTAAGGTTACGCCGTCCGGTTGCCATGGTTACGCTAACAATTAGCTTTAACACACGGACGCTAGCCAACTGCTCCGGGTTTGCAAATGGTAATTTAATTAGATTTTTAAGAAAAATCTTTTTAGGTACGTCCAACATTTTTTTGGATAGTGACTAAGGTTAAACAGTTAGATTTAACTCATCAGGCGATAATTTGGGTAATTTTTAGATATTTAACATTTTTTCTTCAATTCGTCATGTTATTAGACAACATACTTGGGGGGCAGTCGATCGTCAACTGTTTTGGGCAATTTGATTTTCTGTTTCCGGGTTATTTCGTCAAAATATTACTTTGATTCATGATAACTGCCGAAAAATGTAATTATTTTTGATGATATTTTCTGGACTCATTTTTTTACTTTCTCCGAACGCTAATTGGCAAGAATCGAAAAACAACGTGTAGATTTTTGAGAAATGAGACACTTTGGTTCCTTCTAGCGCCGAAAAAGTCGCAATAACAGGGAATTTTTACAAGAATTGTTTTTCTGTTTTCGGGATTATGAACTATTGAAGGAAAATGCAAAAAAATTATAGGGTAAAAAACGAACGATTTTATTTTTTTTCGAGAAAAATAATTTTTTTATAGAAAATCTGATAATTGGACGAGAATCTACGTCAAAATTCGCATAAGAAGACACATTAGAAATTATGATATCGTTTATACAGGGTGTGCTAGTTGAATTTAAATAAACTTTTCCCCATTTCGAGTTTTGACACGACACGTCACCACATAATATTTTATTGGTAGGAAACCGAATAATCTAGCGTAACTAATCTTTCGTACATTAAAGAGGAGGATTACGAGTACAACATAGCAAAAAATCTTATTGATACGATTGAAAATGCCGAATTGGTGTTGTTTTTGATTATCAGTTTGAAAAATCTAATTTAATCGTCAACGCATAGTTATTTTGAAATGGATACTAAACGAAAACATGCAGAAAATCGTAAAAAAATTACAAGTTGTCCATACGTCGGTATTTTTAAAATTTGACACGACCTTTAGGTGAAAATATGTAGAAATCTCTTTGAACACGATTTAAAGCCGGAAAATAGTTCAGGATTAGAAAATTTTGACATTTTTTGGTGATTGGGTACAATTTCTGTCGATTTTATGGCAGATTTCGAGGTAAAATTTCACTATCAGCATATTGGTGCGTATAGTTTTTGGGAAAAGTACGCAGCTTTATTTGTCTAAATTTGAAGCAGGGAAAAAGGCCAAGACCGTGTGTAAAAAAATAAAAAATCTTCAGAAACCAGAACAAATTTTTATAAAAACAAATTTCATTGAAGAGCCAGCAGACAATATTTTTGCATTATTTTTATTAATGTCTTGCTCATATAATTTTTTTTATTTTAATTCTCATTTCTTTGTCCTCCTAAACCATGATCGGCATAGCACTTTGGGGCAAAGCTATAAGGCTGATAACATAAATGCGTAGGTGAAAGGTCTTCATCTGACCATTGCACTACCGAAGCAGTTGACAGCAATTCACTGGACCGTAATGACATGGGAAATTCTGTAACATTGTTAACATTTGGGCTACAATTAGCCGTTTCTATAGGTACCCTAAAGTCTGCTTAAAGATACTTTGCACTTTGATTACAGTAAAATTTTACTCTCTAGGGAAAAGCGCGGTATTTACTCGATATATTTTTTTTTGCTTGAAAATATTACCCAATATGGTATTATTACAAATTGTAATAGACAAAATATTAACGTTTTATTTATTTTTTAGTAATTTAAGGCACAATATTCCATTGTTTGCCATCTCTGATCACAATTGCGTCAAGATTATTAATTATTCAGGTAGAATATCAGTACAATGGTATATTAACCCAGCAATACTTGATGATGCGTGTAATAATCTAATTCAAAACAAGATTGATTGATTAATCAATTATAAAAGATAGGTACCTACCTATTACATAAACCCAAGAAAATCAGTTAAAATTTATCTATAATACTAAAAATAATAATTTAGAAATGTTTCTTACCTTTTTGTTTAATAAATTGCAATCCAACTTTCTCACAAGCACCTCAAATACATACTTGTATCATGTTTGCGTTGTTTCCGGTCTGTATATTCCAGACATTCTGTCGCATAGCAAAATAAGGCCACAAGGACCTGTCCTTTTCTACCACTGTCGATAAAGAAGGACATCCAAATTGTATATACTATCGCTTTCAATCAAAGATTTGTATGAAGCGACCTTAACCTTTAGGAGCGTCGGTCGGCGTCGAAATATTCCTGGGAGAAGCGGGAAAATGTTTAGATCTCCTTTATTTATGCGGATATTCTTCAACCTTGCACTGCAGTGTAGTGAGACACAAATTACTGGCAATTTTCCATATTCTCTTCCCAGTCCCAGTCATGATAACCCAAATATTTCTGGATATGTAGCTAAAATAATGCCGTCTATGAAACGTCAATATTTTCCGACCGATCTTCCGGCTACAATCACTCAAATAAATGAACAATAATTTCCACTGCAGTTAACCTATACGCTTTCTGGATGGCATCAATATGCGTAACAGCATTGTTGTTTGTACAGGGAATAAAGACAATGGTAACAGGAACAAGGTTATTTTTAGATCTAGAAAACTAGAAACCTTCTGTCTGTCAGCTGTCTAGCTTACAAACGTCACATGCAAACGCTGCTTTCCTGTTTGCATCTGGACTCTGGAACGGAAAAATTGCGTGTCGACCATTATACACGATGGATAAGCAATACTAACGGCACAGCTTATTCAATAACCAGCTACTCATCTTGCAGCGGCATCCTTTAATTTGGGAAAGTCAAGTGAAAATTTTAGAAGAGGGCCATGAGTTAATATTTTTCTAATCGTCTGGGCATCTGAATATTACTTTTGACAATTGGTTTAATTTAGAATACGATGTTTTATCGTCTAAAATCCGTTTCAAAACGATTTTAAATGGCAAAATTGTATAAAAATTCGAATTTTCCGGTCTTTTTAGGGCAATAGCCGTAGCTTCGGGCGAATTTGTCGTGGATTTTGAAGGGAATATTCATTTTAAATTCAGTTCGCTTCGAGTCATTACATTGCCTGAAAAATCACGAGACCGTGAAACTAAACCGCTAAGGGCACTGTCAGGACGCGCAGTGCCCGACACTCCAACTTTCCGATTTTGATAGAGATGACTAGCTGGTTATTGAATAAGCTGTGCTAACGGGCTGCCTATACAAAAGTGATCAATCGTGGCCGCAAAAATGCGTCTGGCGCTATCTATGCGGGAAAACCCAGAAGCTTTTTCAAAATAAATACAGCTAGGGGCGTAGTATGTTAAAGCGCTTGCAATAGATGTCGCCATCTCTGCCTAATTTAGATTGGCGTTTTAAGATCCTTTACAGGCGTAGCCGACTATATCAAAATCGTCCTCTCCTATTGGTCGATCCGCATCACACTCCGCTCGCTTCGCTCGCTACGGGAGCTCAAGAAAAGGAAACTAACCAGGTGCTAACCCAAGACATACCCAAAATCAAGAAAAAAAGCTGTTTAGAAACATAATCTTTAAAAAAATATAAAAAAAAGTAACGGGGTTCGAACCCGTGTTTCCTAGGTGAGACCCAACGATCTAAACCTCTACTCCACAAGACCTCTTGCGAAGAATTGATTGCATCACGAAGACATGGCGTAATAGATGAATCGACCAATAGGAGAGGCCGATTTTGATATAGTCGGCTACGCCTGTAAAGGATCTTTACATTTGTTAGATTGATTTCCAGGCTATACGCATTGACAAAGATATCGATGGTTATACGTCTGTAATTAGTAGCCTTTTAAGATCCTTTACACAAGTAGAACACTATGTAAAAATCAACATCTCCTATTAGTTGATCCATCTTGTATTACAATATGTCTTCGTGATGCAATCGATTTGTGGCAAGAGCTCTTGTGGTCGAGTGGTTTAGATGGTTCGGTCTGGACCTGGACGGCCAGGATTCAAACCCCGTTGTTTTCTTTATTATTTTTTAAAGATTATGTTTCTACACAGTTTTTTTTTTGGGTATGTCTTGGGTTGGTGTAGGTTAGCACCTGGTTAGTTTCCGTTTCTTGAGCCCCCGTAGCGAGCGAAGCCAGCGGAGGGCCATGCGCATCGACCAATAGGAGAGGCCGATTTTTATATAGTGCTCTACTTGCGTAAAGGATATTAAAACGCAGAGCCTGAGGCATCGTATGTTAAAGCGCTTTCAATAGATGTCGCCATCCATGCGCTATTTAAATTGATTTCCAGGTTTTACTTATGTGCCTTTAAAGATCCTTTACAGACGTAGCCGACTATATCGAAATCGACCTCTCCTATTGGTCGATCCATCTCGTATTAAAATATGTATTCGTGATGCAATCAATTTGTCGCAAGAGCTCTCGTGGTGTAGAGGTTTAGATAGTTGGGTCCCACCTAGAAGGCACGGGTTCGAACCCCGTTGCTTTTTTTATTATTTTTTTAAAGATTATGTTTCTAATCAGCTTTTTCTTGATTTTGGTTATGTCTTGGGTTAGATTGGGTTAGCACCTGGTTAGTATCCTTTTCTTGAGCCCCCGTAGCGAGCGAAGCGAGCGGATGGCCATGAGGATCGACCAATAGGAGAGGCCGATTTTGATATAGTCGGCTACGCCTGTAAAGGATCTTAACAGGGTACGTATGTAAGGAGGGGCGTTTTAAGATCCTTAACACAAATAGAGCACTATGTAAAAATCGACCTCTTCTATTGGTCGATCCATCTCGTATTAAAATATGTCTGCGTGATGCAGTCAATTTGTATCAAGAGCTGTCGTGGTCCAGAGGTTTAGATGGCTGGGTCTCACCTGGACGGCTCGGGTTCAAACCCCGTTGCTTTTTTTTTTATTTTTTTTAAGATTATGTTTCTAAACAGTTTTTTCCTGATTTTGGGTATGTCGTGGGTTAGTTTGGATTAGAACCGGGTTAGTTTCCTTTTCTTGAGCTCCCGTAGCGAGCGAAGCCAGCGGAGGGCCATGCGGATGGACCAATAGCAGAAGCCGATTTTTATATTGTGCTCTATCTGTGTGAAGGATCTTATAAGGTAAGGACTGTAACCCAAACTATAGAAGGATGGTTACTTCCCATAATAGTCTATGTTCATTTACTATCGCCCCGTGTCGAAAATTGAAGTGAGTCCCACGAAATTACGATTTTTGAGAAGCTATAAATTTTGGAGTGTCCCAACTTGTAATAAAAGAAATCGTTGACATTTGCTCTAAAAGACTAATTTGTCTTTATTAAACTGATGCTATTTTTTTTCAGACATACCGTGACCTGAAGGATATTCCCGAGGTACGCTCCTAGATAGATAGCTGTATTCCTCCCAAATTTCGAAATAATATTATCTCGTGCTTCGAGATTCTTAGTGAAATGTTTTTATGTTAAAAACACGTTTATATTTTTAATATATTATAAAAAAAATCCTAGCTTGCTTTCATTTATGTCTCCAACTCCAGTAAGAATGAAAAGTAAAAAAATCAATGAGGCCAAAATCTTAATTTTAAAATTCTTGAGAAAATGGCGAAGGAAATTTATATTATAACGAATTGTGTTCAAAATTCGCCAGGGAAAATCCTGACGTAGTTAAGTCCAGCTTTTCCTTGGACCTCCCCTTTTTCGTCTTCCTGCTGGCTGCCAATCTAGGATCTGTTTTGGCAGTCTCTCGTCAGACATTCTTTTTACGTGGCCATACCATTTTAGCTGATGTGTTTTTATGTCGTCAACGATTGTCCTATTTATACCCATGATTTCTCGAATTCTGTTGCTAGTTCTTCTTTCCGCTCTAGATTTTCCTGCAGCACACCTCCAGAAATCCATTTCTGTCGCTTCGAGGGTACGTACGACTCTGTCCTTTAGCTGCCATACTTTCCTTCCATAGGAGAAAATGCTTTTTACAATTGTGTTGTATTTGTTTTAGAGATATGGTTGTCCCATAGGACACTTTGGGTATTTCTATCTTTGAAAGCTTCATCTAGCGTTCCACTATTTGACATCTTCACTCCCAAATATTTGTATTTTTCGCAACCTTTAATAGTTTGAGTTAGTTCAGTGTTCGGTTTTAGATATAGATATGTTGACGTGTAGTTCCCATTTGCTATATTCTTTCATGTATTCAAGATCGCCAATGTCTTGCGCCATTACCACTTGGTCGTTTGCGAAGCTTGGGGTATAGATGGTGTTGTCGTTAAGCGGGATACCCATATCGCTACATTTACGTTTCCATTGTAGTAGCGCTTCTTCTAAAATATTTTGAAAAGTGTAGGAGCGAAACAGCAACCTTGCTTTAAGCCTTTGTTTGTGAAGAAACCGTTGGGGAGAGTGTTTCCAACTTTTATTTTTATATGAGAATTTTTGTAAATTTCCCTAATGGCTTTGACTATCATTATATTGATGTTTGTTGTCTTCAGGGCTTCCCATAGTTTAACCACCGGAACGCTGTCCTAAGCTTTTTTCAGGTCTACGAATAATAGGTGGACTTCTTGACATTTTCTCTGGAATTTGTGTTACACAGAAAAGGTGATCCACTGTTGATCTTCCTGCCCGGAATCCAGCTTGTTCTTCGGCTTCGTTGACGGCGACTTCTTGTTCTATTCTAGCTTTAAGTACTTTACCGTATAATCTACTTATCGACCCCGCAACAGCAATGCCCCTGTAATTGCCACATTCGTCTTTACTACCCTTTTTATGTATTGGGGTAAGATAGGATTATTTCCATTCTTCTGGAATCTCACCAGTAATAATGCATTTTTGGAATAGCTTTGCTAGGTGTTCGTATAGTGCTTGTGTTCCATACTTTAATAATTCAGCTGGTATGTTACCCGGTCTTTTTGTGTTTTAAGCGTTTGCATGCGTCTTTGACTTATTTTATGGATATTCTGATGGGTGAGACTGAAACAGATATGTTATTTCCGTTCCGTTTCGGTTCCTTAAATTTGTTGCGATCTTCTTGCAATAGTTCACTGAAGTGTTTGTCCTATTTTTGTGATGAAATAGGGGATATTATATCTGCCTTTTTTCTTGACGTAGTGACTTTAGTATTTTCCAGCCTTCTGTGCTTTTCTTTCTTCCGAGGTATGTTTGGATTGTTGTACATCTTCTGTCCCAAGATTCATTTTTCTTTTGTGTGATCTTTCTCCTGACTATCGCTTGGGCTTTTCTTTAAATAGGATTTTGTCTTCTTGTTTCTTTGTTGTTAAGAATCTTTGATTAATTTCTCTTTTTTTCTCTAATGTCTCTTTCAATATCCTCATCCCACCAGTAGGGTTTCCCCTGCGTGTTTCTTTCATAAACACCCAAAGCCTCATGTGCAGCGTCATTTAAGCATTTTTTTATGTAGTTATAATGGTCATTGATGTTTTCGAAAGGCGATTCTCTTACTTTTAAATCGAGTCTTTTTGCGTAAAGATTTCTGGTGCTTTCGTGTTCTAGGCTGTCTAGGTTGTATCGTGTTGGTTCTATTTTGTCGCACTGCTCCGGCTGATCGATGTGTTTTGTTTTAGTTCGTATGGGAAATCCCATTTTTGCATTTAGCAGGTGATGGTCAGACTCTGACATCATATGTTCTTAGGGCGGTTTTTTGATTCAATATTACATAATCTATTATAGATTTAAGGATCCTTGTGTTTTGAGTCCACGTATATTTGTGTACCATGCGGTTGGGTAAAATCCGTTCATTATCCTAAGGCCAAAAATCTTAATTTTGAAATTCTTGACAAAATGGCGAAAGAAAATTATATTATAACGAATTGTGTTCAAAATTCGCCAAGGGGAAATTCTGAGGTTGTTAAGATGCCGTATGATCGGCGGAGTCACAAAATAATGAATAATAACCTGTTTTGCTTCTTTTCTCGAACTACTGGATCAAACTGATCGAAAATTGAAGTGAGTCCCACGATATTACGATTTTGGGGTGTCGTAAGTTGCAAAAATCCTAATTTTAAAATTCTTGGCAAAATGGCGAAGGAATTTTAAATTATAACGAATTGTGTTCAAAATTCGTCAGGGGGAAATTCTGACTTAGTTAAGATACCGTATGATGGGAGGATTCAAGAAATAATGAATAATAACCTGTTTAGCTCCTTCTTTTCGCGCGACTGGAGCAATCTTATCGAAAATTGAAGTGAGTTCCAAGATATTACGATTTTTGAGAAAACTGTAAGTTTTGGAGTGTCCTAACTTGCAATAAAAAAATCGTTGACATTTGCTTTAAAAGGCTAATTTGTCTTTATTAAACTGATGCTGACATTTTTCAGATATACCTTAGCTTTCTTTCATTTATGTATCCAACTTCTAGTAAGAATAAAATGTAAAAAAATTAAATGAGAACAAAATTTTAATTTAAAAATTCTTGACAAAATGGCGAAGGAATTTTATATTATAACGAATTGGGTTCAAAATTCTTCAGGGGGAAATTCTGACGTAGTTAAGACACCGTATGATGGGAGGATTCAAGAAATAATGAATAATAACCTGTTTTGCTTCTTCTTCTCGAACTACTGGAGGAAACTAATCGAAAATTGAAGTGTGTCCCACGATATTACGATTTTTGAGAACCTATAAGTTTTGGAGTGTCCTAACTTGCAATAAAAGAAATCGTTGGCATTGGCTCTAAAGGGCTAATTTGTCTTTATTAAACTGATGCTGACATTTTTTTCAGACATACCGTGACCTGAAGGATTTTCCCGATGTACACTCCTAAATACCTGTATTCCTCAACGAAATAATATTATTCCGTGTTCTAGATTCATAGTGAATTTTATTTTAAAAACACGTTTATATTTTTAATATATTGTAAAAACATCCTAGCCTTCTTTCATTTATGTCTCCAACTGCTAATAAGAGTAAAAAGTAAAAAAAAATCTTAATTTTAAAATTCTTGACAAAATGGTGAAGGAAAAGAATATTAAAACGAATTGTGTTCAAAATTTGCCATGTGGATATTCTGACGTAGTGAAGATACCGTATGATGAGAGGATTCAAGAAATAATGAATAATAACCTGCTTTGCGTCTTCTTCTCGAACTACTGGAGCAAACTGATCGAAAATTGAAGTGAGTCCCACGACATTACGATTTTTGAGAAGCTATTTGCACTTTATTCTGAAGATAATATTATAAGGGAATCATATTTGCCATCAATATGTTTTCGCTCAGCATGCCCTACATAAAAAGTAAAAAATTAAATGAGGACAAAAATCTTAATTTTAAATTTCTTGACAAAATGGTGAAGGAAAAGTATATTAAAACGAAATGTGTTCAAAATTTGCCAAGGGGATATTCTGACGTACTGAAGGCACCGTATTATGAGAGGATTCAAGAAATAATGAATAATAACCTGCTTTGTTTCTTCTTCTCGAACTACTGGAGCAAACTGATCGAAAATTGAAGTGAGTCCCACGATATTACGATTTTTGAGAAGCTATAATTTTCAAGATAATAATTTGTGCGTTTTCCCATTGAGATGGTGTTATCCCTTTGAGTAGACATTTGTTGAATAAGATCTTCAGGGCTTTGATAATGTTTTGTCCACCATTTTTTATGCTTTCTATTACTAGACCGTCTTCGCCTGGTGCTTTATTATTTTTCATGCTCTTTAGA
Organism: Pissodes strobi; assembly: GCA_016904865.1. NCBI lineage: Eukaryota > Metazoa > Arthropoda > Insecta > Coleoptera > Curculionidae > Pissodes > Pissodes strobi. The sequence continues at coordinate 687,942 of MU181984.1, forward strand.
GCTGCCATGATTTTTACTTCATCTATCTCAGAAATGTTTTCCGATCCTTGGTTTAGCACATTAGGGATATTGGTGTTTAACTCCTTGTTTGGTGTTGAAAGAAGTTTCGTTGTTATTATGTCTGTTTTGTTCGTCATTATGTCCCCATTTTTGTTTTTGATTTTATGCATGTCCTTCTTTTACATCACGTTCTTCTTTCTTAGAACTTTCAGGCTTTTGTTTTCTTCTCTTACGTTTTCAATGTTTTCTGTGTTTTTTTCTCTTTTATGGTTCCTCATTTTCTTGGTAATTTCTTTGTTTTTGTACTCTGCAGTAGTTTTATCTGTCATTTCTGCTCTCTGTTTCATTAGTGTCTTTGTTCTTTGATTTAGTTTTTGGTTTTTATTTTGACTTTGGCAGTTATTTCCAATTGCAGCATTCACACTTGCTGTAATATTCTTCTATATTTTGTCCACTGTCATGTGATCGTTTATCTTTAGGGAGTTATTCAGTTGTTCTTCGTACTAATTTATGTTTTTGGAAGTGTTGAAATAGATCACTCCCAATTGGAGTGTCCTAACTTGCAATAAAAGAAATCGTTGACATTTGCTCTAAAAGGCTAATTTGTCTTTATTAAACTGATGCTGACATTTTTTTTTCAGACATACCATGACCTGAAGGATATTCCCGATTTTCCCTCGTAGATACCTATTTTCCTCAAATTTCGAAATAATATTATTTCGTGCTTCTAGATTTATAGTGATATAGTTTTATGCTAAAAACACGTGTATATTTCCAATATATTATATAAACAATCTTAGCTTTCTTTCATTTATGTCTCCAACTTCTAATAAGAATAAAAAGTAAAAAATCAGGACAAAAATCTTAATTTTAAAATTCTTGACAAAATGGCGAAGGAAAATATATTATAATGGATTGTGTTCAAAATTCGCCAGGGGGAAATTCTGACGTAGTTAAGTTATCGTATGATGGCAGGATTCAAGAAATAATGAATAATAACCTGTTTTGCTCCTTCTTCTCGAACTACTGGAGCAAACTTATTGAAAATTGGAGCGACTCCCACGATATTACGATTTTTGAGAAGCTATAAGTTTGGAGTCCTGACTTGCAATAAAAGAAATCGTTGACATATGATCTAAAGGGCTTATTTGGCTTTATTAAACTAATGCTGACATTTTTTTCAGACATACCGTGACCTGAAGGATATTCCCGATGTACACTCGTAGATACCTAATCAGTATTCCTCAAAATTCGAAATAACATTATACCGTGCTTCTGGATTCTTATATATTTTTTATTTTTGTACGTTACGTTATTTAGACCTATTATTATTTTTTTTTGTGTTAGTCGTAAATGAAGGTAGGCAACTAATAAATTGTACTTGAGATACGTAACCCAAACTAACTCAAACTTACCCATGTACATACTTTCCGAGATTTCTTTGATTTTCGTGTACTTACTACTTGTACGTTCCTTATAACTTCAAAAAATATATTTTCGTACTATCCTACTTATAAATTATTTTTATTTTATACTCGAGACACGAGACTATCGAGACTGACGTGACGAGACTCTCGGTCTCGAACCTTGAAATGTCGGTCTCGGTCTCGACTTATAATTCCTAGTCTCGTCTCGGTATCGGTCCAGAATTTCGAGACGAGATGAGATGAGACCGAGACTAGTCTCGTCGAGACCGAAGCACTACATACCATACGAATTATTACGCCGAATTGAATGCTATTTTATCTCTCGTGGTATTTACCAAACTAATCTGAAACATATAAGGCGGTATAATATGTCACAAAATATAATAAATAGAGGCGCGTCTCTCCATGTATCATTATTCCAAACAAAACAACAATAAATCTAGCTGGACTTGTCCGAGAGTGTGTAAATGTTCGGATCCGTGTCCTTCGCACGCCCGGATAAACACAACACCTGGACACGTTCCCATCATTTGTAAGGTTTAAGATTTGCGCTCCTTTGGTTTGTTCTTTCTTTTATCGTGGGATCGGCTCCGGATATTTTTTTGCAGCATCAGAGTTACTTCGTCCTGCAACATCATTAGAGAGTATGAATTTTAATGCGTTTGCTAGGGTAGATATAGATGTTGCATACAATATTTAGTCATCCAGGGTGTAAGAAATTTGTTCTTGATCATTGGGGTCTAGTGAGGACTAAATCTAGGATTTGGACTGGTGAATGATTATTGCAATTTTTCCTAAGTATATTTCAGATGATTATGATTTTCACTATTTCTAAGATGTTAACTATAACGGAATTTGTTGGATGCCTCCAAGAGACCATGTGTTATAGAGAGCATATTTCGACGTCCCTTTTACGTCGACGCGACCTGACCAGGACTTGTTTCAAGTAGACGCAATTTGCATTATATATAGCTTACATTTTCGAGAGAAAAACGATGATATTGCGACAATTACCGATGTAGAAAATCAGTTTTTAAAACGCATTTTCTAATAGAGTTGAGCACTAAATGCGGCTTGTCTAAAAGAATTCACCAATAATATTATCAGGTTGACTCACCAAATATCAACGACGTATTCACGTTGATCTGACCTGAATCTTGCTAGGAAATTTATAGTCTCTCTCGCCACGGTTTTCGACTAGTTGTGACCAAGTATTGACCTCCTATTAACTAACGTTGATGTAACCTGCTTGCTACCACGAACTACGTTGAAGTACATCAATTTTCCATTTTGTACGTGAAAAACGTACGCAGTTTTAACAATTATCGCCGGTCTGAAAAATCTGTCTCTCTGAGGTTTTAGAGCCCCGAAACAAAAAGAAAAATGCCCGTTAAACGGGGCCGCTATATCTTGTACGGTCCATAAACAAAGAAAGCACAAGGCAAAGGCGCAAATCTTGGAGCTGAGGTTTCTCCTGGAACGATGGGAACGGGCCAGGTGCCCTGCAGGACGTCGCCTTGGGCCATTTATACACTCTCGGACATACTCCGTCCGGATTTATTATCGTTTGTGTTGGCAGTGGTTCTCCCCAGAAATTATCTACAATGTTTACAGGTATTTGTGGTCTTAAGTTGCTTATTTGGAGTAAGATGAATAGGCAGATAAGCGGGTAGGGTTTAGGGCCCTGCTTTGAGGTTTCAACGTATTATTATTTGCACTGACGCAAAATATGGCAATTATTAAGGTGAAAAAATCATGACATAATAATTCTCTCAGATTCAAAGAAGCAATAACAACTCAAGATTTAATTAACAACGGCAACTTCAATTTTTAAATAAATATACTTTGGAATTCCCTTAAATTATTTGTTACTCCACTGACAATTTCTATTTTAAACGTACCTACGCCTATGGAGAACTTCAAATTTCGTCCCTATCTTTATACAGCGGGGATTCAAAAAGTTTTTGAGCTCTCAGCATAGATATATTGGAAACTGTAAGAGACGCTGAATCTATTAAATGGTATATTTTCTCACTTTATTTAAAGAAATAATGCAAAATGAAATTTACTTTTCCATCGTTACTATTTCTCCTTCAGATTTATTAATAAATAATAAATTACTTAATAAAAATACTTTGATGATGGTGGCACAAAGACGAAACGTCGGAAATTAAATCTGAGGGCACCGTCTTATAGCGAAGAAAAAGTGACGATAAAAATGTAACTTTCTCTTCAAATAAAGTTAGAAAAAAGTGAAAACGACTCAAAATGCTCGCTTTTTTGGAACAGATAATTTCATGGTCTCTTCTTCTCCGAAACTAGACCATGTTCATATTTACTATCCGACATTCATCATTCAATGTTTACTAGGTAATGGTTGATTAAGTATGATGTATATATTTAAAACATATTTAGAGGGCAAATGAAATCGAAAAACTTAATAAAAAATCAGGTTCCTATTTTAAAAAATAATTTGAGAGTCTTATATCTTCAAATAAAGTGAGAAGAAAATCAGGTTCCTATTTTAAAAAATAATTTGAGAGTTTTATCTCTTCAAATAAAGTGAGAAGAAACTAAAAACAAAACTGAAAAATTTCAATGTTTTTTCGAAGAGATGATGGAAAACGAAACTCAAAACAATATTTGTATATTCATCGATGCTGTCTCGACGTTTCGCCTTAGAGCAACCATCTTCAATATTCATGAATTATTGTTTGCTTAAGTATGACACATATGATGTGGTCAAAAGAAACTCGTATCAAGAGTTCTGTGAAAAGATAGCCGGAACAAAGGAGTGCGCAAGAGTGTACTACAAAGTTCTGGCCGTCGATGGTACTGCGGGTGAAGCTGGACATCTAAAGAAACTAGATGGCACGTTTAGCAGCTTCACAAAAGAAACTCTGGAACTATTGACGGACACACATTTCCCAGAGTCTAGAGTCATAAACAATCACAGCAGGCCAATCACCAACAACAAGACATGCAAGGCCAGAAAAAACATATTGGAAAAGAGGCAACTAGATTGTTACATTTGAAAAAATTAAATGGGCAATAGGGGAATTCCAGCCTTATAAGTCCCCCGGACCAGATGGAATCTTAGATTACATCTGGTCCGGAATCTACCCAGTTCTGTTGCAGAAAGGGAATGCTACACGTTTGCAAGATAGTCAGAGCATGCATAGCGTGGGGCTACACGCCCGCGGTAGGGCAGAAGGCAAAGGTCGTCTTTTTGCCAAAAATAGGCACCTGACCAAACGCCAAAGTCATACAGACAAATAAGTCTAACTTCATGCCTGCTTAAAACACTGAAAAAACTCGTTGATCGGTATATCCGCGACAACATTCTCTCAACAAAATTCCTTCACGAGCGTCAATATGCGTACCAACCAGGAAAGTCTACAGATTTGAGTCTGTACGATCTCAGTAGATTCCTGATGAAGGTAATAGACGATAGGGGACAACGTTCCAGCCAAATCGCTGGTTAAGGCACTCAAACACAAAAAAATCCCCCCAACCATCTGCAACTGGATCCAAACAAACTTAAGGTATAGGACAATAACTGCCATCATAGGCGTTATAAGATCCTTTACACAAATAGTGCACTATATAAAAATCGGCCTTTCCCATTGGTCGATCCGCATGGCCCTCGCTTCGCTCGCTACGGGGGCTCAAGAAAAGGAAACTAACCAGGTGCTAACCCAATCTAACCCAAGACATACCCAAAATCAAGAAAAAAAGTTGTTTAGAAACATAATCTTCAAAAAAAAAATAAGAAAAGCAACGGGGTTCGAACACGCGTTTTCCAGGTGAAACCCAACGATCTAAACCTCTACACCACCAGAGCTCTTGATAGAAATCGATTGCATCACGCAGACATATCGTAATACGAGATGGATCGACCAATAGGAGAGGTCGATTTTTACATAGTGCACTATTTGTGTAAAGGATCTTTAAATGCCCATCATAGGTGTGGATATGGTTATGGCGCGGGTGGGGAGGGCTGTCCCCAAGGAGGGGTCCTATCACCACTATTGTGGATCATTCTGGCAGACAGTATATTAGACAAGATGGAAAACAGACGATACTTCTGGCTTATGCTACGCAGACGACTTATTCTTAGTAGTCAACGGAAGGAACATGGGCTATGTTTCAACAAGAACACAAAAAGCCTTGAACATAGTAAGTAAATGGTGTGAAGAAGGGTTAATCCGTTGAAAACCACAATAGTCCCATTCACCAAGAAAAGAGCTTTAAAGGATCCGAAAACTCCATGCTCAGCGGGATAATAATTCCCTTTTCCAAGGAAGCCAAATACCTAGGTGTCAGTTTTGACCAAGGTATGACTTGGAGACCGCATTTAAGCAAGGGCACTCAGAAATCAAGAATTGCACTAGGCAGATGCAGGCGACTTTGCGGGAGAAACTGGGGGCTGAGCCCCGAATTGAATCTCTGGTTGTACAAAATGGTGGTAAGGCCCATGATAACCTATGGCTCTATAGCCTAGGGCATAAAGACCACACAGACAGGTGCAATCAGGCAACTAGAAGGCGTACAAAGACTGGCATGTCTGTGTGTCTCGGGGGGTGATGAGAATAACCCCAGCTGCAGCACTGGAAGTCCTGCTAAATCTGCCTCCTTTACATATCCTCATACAGGGGAACGTAAGAATGGAACAATACCGGCTCAAGCAAGGCAACACGCCCATCATTGAATGGGAAAGGTCCACAAGCTGGACACTAGAGGACAGCGAGGAGATCAAATATCTCTTCGAAATGCCATCAGACGAATCAACCCCCTTCTATGCGTTTGATAGACCCTTTTCAGTAGCAATTCTAGGCAGTGATGAATAGGAGGGGGGGGCTCCTATAAATGCGGACCAAGCATCATGATACAATCTTTGTATCATGACCAAGCATGGTATACTGACGGCTCTAAGTCCAGTAAAGTGGTGGACGTCAGAGTCCACGGACCAAGGACAAATATCTCCATAGACATGGGCAGTCAAGCTACAGTGTTCCAAGCAGAAGTCGCGGCAATTTAGCACTACGCCATGGAGATAGAGAAAATGAATATTGGAAAAAGGAGGGTAGTAGGATAGTCATATATACTGCGACAGTCCAACTGCCTTAAAAGCAGTTAGTGTACACAAGGTCAGATCTAGACTAGTTAAAGACTGCATAAGTGCCCTTGAAGTGATCGGTCGTAACAGGAGTCGCAAAACGATAAGAATATTAGTGGGTCAGCTGTCAGCTGACGGGGCACTGTTGTAGAATGAACAGACACATGGAAAAGATCAGCCTGGTAGATAATAGCCGTTGCAGTTTCTGTCAGGAGGAGGAGCAAACTCCAAAACATGTGTGGTGCCAGTGTGAGGCTCTCTGCAGGCTCAGGTAGGCAAGGCTAGGAGAGACCAAACCAGGCTCTGCAAGGTACATGGAGAAGCCGGTGCTCCATTTATGGAGTCTTATTAGGAAGACCAGACTGGATCAGATCCTCTAAGCATGGTTTGGAGTGCTACAATAAACCTGCATAGGTTGCAGTGGCAGAGGCTGGTACCAGCGCCAACTCCCTTCAATTATATTCTATTCTATGACACATATTTAACATATTAAAAGAGAATGCTACCGAAAAACGGACTAAAAACAGTTTCCTTTTTGAAAAATATTAATTTGATGATGATGGCATGAGACGAAACGTCGAGTATTAAATCTGAGGAGAAAAGAGGCGATAAAAATGTAATTTTTCGTACTGCCTTATGTCTTCAAATAAAGTGAGAAAAGCAGTGAAATAAAAAATTTTCGTTCTTTTCCGAAGAGATAATGCAAAATAAAATTTATATTTTCATCGTTACTTTTCTCCACAAGATGGTGCCTTCAGCTATAGTATCCGACGTTTCTACTTAGGGCAAGCATCATCAATTATTACTAATTAATGTTTGCCTAAGTATGACACATATTTAACATGTTAAGAGGGCAAATGCTATACAGAAAAACGAAATAAAAACAGACTCTTATTCAAAAATAATAATAATTTCATGATAACGAAGACGAAATATTGGTCTTGTAGCGAAGAAAAAAAAAATATTTTTTTGATTTTTTTCCGAATATCGACGGGAATATTGAGAATATAAATATCATTTTATTAAGCACTAAAAAATTGGGCTACTTTGCCTTAATTAACTGACTTCGTATCGGTTTGGGATTCCAATATGCCAATGCTGGAAGATCGAATGTATAGGTATTCACTAGTAAAATTACAAGTACTTGAGCATGGTACTCTTCTCGAGATTCCATCAGTTCGTCGATAAATACTGAATACATAACCGTATTACTGATTCCTTTACTTGCAGTATATATTTTATCCATCAACGCCATATAAGATTCCAGAAAATAAAACAAAATGTGTCGGAAACATTTCGTTCTGGAACGACCCATTTCTCGCAAAATCCCGTTTCATTCTCGACGACAAGGCCCTGATAGGAAAATCTGTATTGAAAGATTTTCGGACACGTGTGATACGCGTTCCCGCTCGACGAAAAAGAAAACCTAATCCTCCCGTGTCAGTGCGGGGGATGGATGACCCGACCACCTGGATCCGTTCACACGCAAAACGCCATACGTGGATGCAGGGGAGATTTAACTACTCTTTCGATGGTGATGATAGACAAAATGGTAGCAGCAGTTCTGATTTATCGAGCCAAAATTCTAAACCTTTGTCTGGCAATAAAATTTTGGATGATGACTATTTGCCTCTATTCCAGAGCAAAAGATAATAATTTATGAGGATAATTGGTAATAGGTACTTAGATTCTAAATCATATCGTATCAGATGAGGTGAGATGTGTCATTTGCGGTCACATAACATCGGTGTAGACTATTTGTGAATGTTTAGGTAAAAGATAATGAGAGTATCAGATGCGGTGCTCGACTATAGGAAATTGTCTATTATTCACTTTATTTATTATTGATGGATATAAGACCTAAAACCTGTGTAACTTTGTAATATTCCAAATGCGCATTCACCATCTTGCGTATATGTTGCTTGTTTCGTCCAGAATCATTGCGATTTCGAGGTCAGAAAATTTTTGTGAATCTTAAATAAATTTGTAAATAAAGGGCTGTATAATAACGATAATATTCTATATTAGACACTTTATTCTGCTCATTTTCTAGTTTTCCTAGATAATTTTCCCATTCATGGCAAATTTTAAAGCTGCCAATTTCCAAAAGGCCTGAGTCAATATACTTTTAATTGTCATAATCATATTCCAGCAATTAATTTGTCATTCTGCAAATACAACTATTAAAACCATTTGAAAGCCACCATCCCATCGTTATAGTTAATATCAAAGTTTTCTCTTCTAAAGATAATGCCCGTATAGCTTCGAAGTTAGTAAATATTAATCAAAAGTAATGTAAATAATTAAGGAAAATTAGAGATTTGACGTATCAGAGTCCCTTTAATGAAGGTTAATTAATTAATGGATAAAACGACTGAAAACAGTAAATTAAAAAAGCGGTCATTACGAAGCAGACGTTGAAACGATGTGGGCCCCGATTTAAAAATCATTATGGGATTTTAAATGGCCCTTTGTTTTTTTTTTTTAACTTTCACATCGAAGTTAAGACAATTAACTAAAAATTTGAACGGTTTTGTCTTAATTTGGGTTAGTTTACATAAGCTGCACTAACAGAGGCAAGGCATTTAACGGATATTGATGAGCTTTTCACATTTAGAAAGCTTGTTTCGTTTAGAGCTTGTTATTTAGCGATATCACCGATCGATTTAAAAAAAATTGTATATTCTGGGAAATCGCAATTTATATTCCCTTTAGTTTCAAATATAAAATAAATACCTCAATTATTTGAATATCTTATGACGTAACTCCCTCGCGCCTGGTTAAGGCTACCAGACAACATAACCAGTTTAGTTACCTTGGAGTAAGGTGACCAGGATTTATTTGTCGGTGCCACGCCCTATTATTTCAAAATTTAACAAAGAATAAAACAAAATTTTTAAAAAGCGGTGAACTTTTGTTAAAAAAACGCCATTGTTGTTAATATACTCATAAAATTGTTGGCAGTTTTATGATATATTGTATTTAACTAATAAGAGTGCTTTTAATGTTTTCTAGATCGTCCATATTTTATTTATAATTGTGAATACTCTTTCAGTTATCGCATATGTACCTGGTCCTGGTAGACTCAAAGAATACGCAATGATTTTTTAAAATTTTTTATAAGGAATATCTTGTTCCGAAAAGTGTTTAAATACGTCCATCCACCTCTTATCAGTTTCTAATTTTTGTTCCTTCCACTCTTCTAATTTTTCTTCGATTAGGCAACGTTTGACAAACTGCAATCATGCCGACTACTATGCAACAAACAACTAAGAGAAGCATCTAGGGCACCTACTAACTTTCCTATGCGAAAGCTGCGGACATGCGTAATGGCCGATTGTATCAGAATTACTCATGTCTTTACTGTCCAGTAAAATGCTTTCAATACATCTGGTAGTATAGCGGTCAAAGTTTTTGCTTGTCATTCGCATGCCGTGGGTTCGATTCCCGTCGGTTGCAAGACATGTTTTGTTTATTTTGTTTTAGGTTATGTTTGGTTTTTCTGTTGGGCATGCCTTGGGTTAGTTTTGGTTAGTTTATGTTGGTTGCGCCCCGTAGCAAGCGAGGCGAGCGGAGGGCTATGCAAAGCTTAAATAATACTTATTCTTGTTTCGCCATTACGCATGTCCGCCGCTTTCGCGTTAGTAGGTTCTCTAGACTCTTGTACAACTAGGCGCCACTCAACTGACAGTGACTACTGACAGACGCGGCTAATTCTAGCCCCAGGATCCAAGAATGGAATACGCTGTTGCCAAACGAATTATATTTGAGATGTCTTATTTCACTTTACGCATGGACCTCCGCTCGCTTCGCTCGCTACGGGAGCTCAGGAAAAGGAAACTAACCAAGTGCTAACCAAAACTAACCCAAGATATACCCAAAATCAAGACAAAAACCGTTTAGAAACATAACCTTAAAAAAATAAAAAGAAGAACGAGATTTGAACCCGGCCCGCCGAATTGAGACCTAACCATCTGATTGCATCACGAAGACGCGAAATCAACTGACGTATTCCAAGCGTATTCCAGGGGCTAGAATTAGCCGCTTTACTACTGAATAATAAACCATGATACAATAATGGTAATAAACGATTAAACGGTGGCCGGAGGGCATATACTTTATTCCTAAGGGTCCTAACAAGTACTACCGCCTGACGAGTCCTCGGCTGCGCGCGCATCACAATGTTTACGTTTACAATTATATACTTTTTTGCTTCATGCAATGCCCTCCGCATGCTCAGGAGCACAACCAAATAAAACCGACCCAAACTAACCCAAGGCATGCCCAAAATCAAGAAAAAAAAACGTTTCTGCATTTCTTGCCACTGGAATCGAACCCGGGCCGTCATATCAGAAAGACAGCATATAACCACTGAGCCACGAGGCTCACTGAAAGCAAACTCCTGGACCATAAAGACATCTATTTGTCAGAAATGTGTTTACATAAACATTGTGATACGCGCGCAGCCCAGAACTCGTCAGGCGGTAGGACTCGTTAGGATGCCTAAGAATAAAATATAGGCGATCAGATGCCAGAGACGCCAACGACTCAGTGATTCCCAAAAATCACGATCGTCGAAAATGGTGTCGAAAATCGAATCTGCAATCGCTAAAACTTAGCTTAGGTTAGGACAGGCCTTAAAACCGGGAGTGACTAAGGTTCCGGCTTCCGTCAAGATTGTCAAGATGGAATTCTTCATATCGATGCAGCAAAATAATCGATAGCGTTAAAAAAAGGTAAATTGGCTCCTCAAACTGAAAATGCGGAATATTTGGCGGGACGCATGAAATGCTGGACAGCTTACAAAAAGAAAGGAAGATCCCGCAAAATGCGGGACGCCTGGCCACCTTATCTTGGAGACAAATCACCTTTTTATAATGTTTTTAAATTAAGTCGATAAAGCCTTAAAAACGGGTTTATTAGTAAATAAGTATAAACGTATACGCCATTGAGTAAAAACGTTTTAGGTGGTGCCTATCAATACTCACAGCAAAACTTTCCTATGAAAAGTATGCTTTAGACCATTTAGCCAGATTACGCCAAGAGATAGCGCCACCTTCTCAGATAGCTTGGACCTTAAGCTAGCTTCACACTTGGCGAATTTCTTGGCGAATCTGGCCCGTTTTACATTATCAATCAGTTTACTTATTTCTCAGCCGACTTTTGACGTTTCAGACCAGAAGAAATTAACACTTTACTAATAAATATTGTTATATTTGGCTCTTTCTTTATGCTTAAGATCCTTTACAGTCATACGCCACTATGCTATTTTAGCTGCTTCTGATTGGTGGATAAGCGCCACTTTCAGTTTACCTACGGTCGAGTTAGTTTGTTCCACCAGGTCTAATCTAGTGGTCAGATCCCAAAATCCGTAAACACAATTACGGATTGTGGACAGATCTTGCGTTTGGAATGTAGAAGTTCAATTATCGTCGGGGGCAAGACATGCTTTCTTTATTTTTTTAAGGTTATGTTTGTTTCTTTTTCTAAATTTGGTTTGTTTCAGATAGTTTTGTATGGTTGCGTTCCGGAGCGAGCGAAGCGAGCGGAGGGTCATGCGTGAAGAGTTAACAGTACTCTAAAGTGACGTTAACCCATCAATCAGAAGCGGCTAAAATAGCATAGTGGCGTATGACTGTAAAAGATCGCATTATGCGAAAGTTTCATAGCGATTCATTGAAATTATGTGCTTAACCTTTATAGGCACACAACTGAAGTGAAACTTCTGAGAGATGTTAGGAATTGATGTTTTATTTTTTTAAACTTTTTTTCTCAACACTTGCCTCGGGTTTCGACACTTTTTAATTTTTTTTTTCCTTTTTTTCTCAACTTTTTCCTCGCTGAAAACCGCGTTTCTCGAACTTTTTTTTTATTAATATTTTTATTTATTTCGTTTTATAATACCTTTATTAACTTTTTATTTTTTTTTCTTATTTGGTTTTATAATACTTTTATTTACTTTCCGAACGATCTTTTGTTTTCTATTTGATTTTCATTAATTTGTTTTTCTTATTTCTTTTTATAATACTTTTATTAACTCTCCGAATTTTTTTTTTTTATGTTTTTTAAATTTTTTTCTTATTTATTTAATTTTTTTTTCATAGAGCATTTTTTTCATTTTTGCCATCCTCGATCTCGTAGCTGAACTCCTTCGACTTTTTCGAAAAGTTTTAGGTATCCGATAAGGTAGGGGGGCGGGGGGTGTATAATGCCCTCCCTAGTGATGACCCCGAGCACGAGGAATCCCTCCCCTTCATATAGTCATAGGTAGCCACTAGCCAGCCATGAAGCGTACCTATCTTAAAAATTTCGACCCCGTACTTCTTCCCGTTCTCCAGAAATTAATTATTTTAGTTTTTTCTTCTCCCCCGAACGGGAGGAGGTACGGGGTCCAGTTTTCGTCCAGGAACCTTATTTTACCCCGGCTACTTGTCCTGAAAAGTTCAACCCTCTAGCTGTACTGAAACATGCTTAATTAAAGGAGCGTTTCACTTTGATAACCGTTTCAACTTTGATAAGCGTTTCACTTTGATAAGCGTTTCATTATTTCTGACTTTGCCCTCGCTAAAGAAGTTTCACTTCAAAAACCTGTCTCAGTCCTGAGTCTCAGGAGAATATTATTATATTTTATTGAAATTGCAAATGCAAAATACCTCAATTATTTGAATATATTCTTAGTTTTCTTAGGTCTCCAATATACTCTTAATAAGGTAAGCTCTAACCATCCACCTTATGACGTAATTCCTTCGCGATTTCCTATTGGTTAAGGCTACCAGACCACTGGAGACAAATAGCCTTTTTATGATGAGTTCAAATTAAAACAAATTAAGTCTTTGAAACGGTTTTATTAATAAATAAGTATAAACGTATATAAAAAAACGTTTTAGACGGAGCATATAGGTAAATACTAACAGGAAAACGTTCTTATGGAAAGCATGCTTTAGAGAGCATTTCGTCAGATTAAGCCAAGAGAGGGTGCCATCTTCGCCGATAGCTTGGATCTTAAGCTAGCTTTTCACTTGCGATTTCTTCGTGAATTTATTGGCGAATGTCTTCGCAAATCTGACCCTTTTTACATTATCAATCAATTGATTTATTTCTTAGCCAACTTCTTCACGTTTCAAACGAGAAGAAATAAAAACTTTGTTAAGAAAAGTTCTTTTATTTGGTCTTTTCAGTACACTTGAAAAGTTCCATAGTGATCCATTGAAGAAATAAACCATTTGAGTCCTAGGAGAATATTACTATATTGCATTGAAGTCTGAAAAGTAAAATACCTTAATGATTTGAAAATATTCTTAATTTTCTTAGGTCTCCAATAGGGTAAGTTCTAATCACCCATCTTATGACGTAATTGCCTCGCACTTTTCTATTGGTTAAGGATATCATGCAACTTAACCTGTTTAGTTATCTTGAATACAAATCATCTTTTTATAATGTTTTCAAGTTAAAACGAATTAATCCTTTAAAACGGTTTTCTTAGTAAATAAGTATAAACGTATAGGCGATTTAGTAAAAACGTTTTAGGCGGAGCGTATACTAACAGCAAAAAGTTCTTATGGAAAGCATGCTTTAGACCATGTAGCCAGTTTACGGCAAGAGATGGTGCCACCTTCTCCGACAGATTGGCGTTTAAAGATCCTTTACAGGCGTAGCCGACTATATCAAAATCGGCCTTTCCTATTGGTCGACCCATCTCGTATTACAATATGTCTTCGTGATGCAATCAATTTGTCGCAGGAGCTCTCTTAGGGTAGAGGTTTATATAGTTGGGTCCCACCTGGACAGCACGGGTTCGATCCCCGTTGCTTTTTTTTTAATTTTTTTTTAAGATTATGTTTCTAAATAGTTTTCTTGATTTTGGGTATGTCTTGGGTATACTTGGTTAGTTTCCTTTTCTTGGGCCCTCGTAGCGAGCGAAGCGAGCGGAGGGCCATGCGGATCGACCAATAGGAGAGGCCGATTTTGATATAGTCAGCTACGCCTGTAAAGGATCTTTAAATGCGACCGATTGGACCTTAAGCTAGCTTTACACTTTTGACTTCTTCGTGAATTTATGGGCGAATTTCTTCGCAAATCTGGCTCGTTTTACATTATCAATTAGTCGACTTATTTCTTAGCCTTAAATTCTGTTTTGTGTCAAAAAGATTTACTTTTCTGTCTGATTTATATAATAAAATTTAAAAACCTCAGACGAAGAATAAGGACGTTTCAATAGCTTTAAATAAACTAATTTCAAAATTTATAAAGATCAGTAGGGGAATTAGGGGCAAGCAGGACCATTTTTTGTCACTACGATTTGTACACCCATAGGAGGAACACAATTTTATATACATTTTAATCACGTGGTGACACATTCATTGTTTGGCAGCAAAAAAAAAGTGTTTTTTTTTGTTATACTATCAGGATTGCGTTGTGAATAGATAATACCAGTCCTCTCTCTTTCCTTGTCTACGGCTTGGGCAATGCCTATTATGTATAATCTTCTTCTTCTTTTGGTAATTCTACAGATGTCATTCCAAACCACTGGCGTAGGTTTTGCAGCCACGAGTTCCTTCTTCTTCCTGGTGCTTTTCTACCGTCGACCTTTCCCTGTAGAATAAGTTGTAGTAGTTGATACTTATTGTTCCTCATAATATGTCCGAAATACTCTATTTTTCTGGTCTTCACTGTGAATGCCACTTCTTTCGTTTTATCCATTCTTCTAAGTACTTCTTCGTTAGTTATATGCTCGATCCATGAGATGCGCAGAATTCTCCGGTATATCCACATTTCGAACGCTTCGAGCTTTTTCATCAAGGTTTTTGCCATGGTCCAAGCTTCAACGCCGTACAAAAGGACTGGAAGGATGTAACATCTGACCATTCTTATTTTCATCTGTAGGCTTAGGTTTCTGCTAACGAAAAATGTTTTCATTTTATTGAATACAGTTCTTGCCTTCTCGATTCTGCCTCTAATTTCTACGGATTGATCCCAGTTTGCATTTCCCATTGATCCCAAGTAAGTGTGTCTCTCGACTCCTTCTATAGTTTCTTGATTTAAAGTCAAAACCATAAGAGCCTGGGCGTTTTTGCTGATGGTCATATGTTTTCTCTTAGAGGTATTCAGGCTAAGTCCATGTCTCAAGAAGAGTTTGAACATCCGCTAGGCTACTTGCGAGGATAACAGTATCATCTGCGTATCTGATGTTTATGTTTTCGCCGTTCATTTTAATCCCTCCAGGAGAATCTTCCAGGCCTCTTGAAATATCTTTTCAGAGTAGATGTTAAATATGGTCGGCGAGAGGAGGTACCCTTGACGTACGCCTCTTTGGATCGTCACATCTTCTGTTTTGTTGCCGGCTATGTTCACGTAAGCTGACTGGTTCCAATATAAATTCGCTTTAATTCGTATATCTTTGTTGCCAAGGCCTACTTCTTTCATTATTTCTACTAACTTTGTGTGTTTTACTCTGTCAAAAGCCTTTGAAAAATCTATAAAACATGCGTACACATCGCGGTTCATGTTCCTACAGCGTTGCACTAGAACTTGTAATGAAAAGATTGCCTCTCTAGTTCCCAGAGCATTTCTAAAGCCAAATTAAGATTCGCTGGTGATTAGGTCACATTTTCTGTATATTGGTGAACCCTGTGACGATGTGATTGATGAGACTAATGAGTCTGTATTGGTTGTAGGCATTGGCTCGAGGTTTTTTAGGGAGGGTAATGAAAGAAGACACTAACCAGTCAGGAGGTACTTTTCCTGTATCATAGATGAGATTGAAGATTCCTTCCAGAGATTTGAGGATGTCCGTGTTACTGTCACATAATATTTTTTATCAGTTCTCCACGAACTTCATCAGGTCTAGGCGATTTATTGTTTACATTTCTTCTTTTGTTATGCGTGGGCATGGTTCAGATTCGCCAATATTGTAATGTTCTAGTCTATCATCTGAGAATGCTGTTTGAATATATTGTTTCCACGTCTTTAGCTTATCTGTCGTTTCTAAGTTTACCATCTGAGTCTACCAGAGTTCCTTGCGTGGTTTTCTTCCTGTTATGTGCCATTTCTTTTATCTTTCTGTGTGTATTTAAATGATCATGCTTTCTGTCTAGTTCCTCGTTACATTTCTCTGCCAGCCGTTCTTCATTGCAGCTTTGATTTCCTTCCTTATTGTCGTGTGTACTGAACGATAATCTTCCCTGTTTTTGTTTTTAAGTATTCGTCTCTGGTCCATTAGGGTCAGGATCTCGTCTGTCATCCATTCCATCTTCTTCATACGTATCTTGTTTAGGTACTTTTCACTGGTGTCTCTAATAGCTGGGGCGATTCTGTTCCATTTTTGTAGGGTTTCTTCTGGGGTTGTCACTGTTTCTTCTAATCTGGTTTGTAGTTCTTTTTTTTACTTTCTGTTTAACTGCGCCCTCCCTGAGCCTTGGAATATCTATTTTGTTGCTTTGTTGGGCTTAAGTTGTTCTTTTTAGTTTTGTTTCAAACTTACAAGTAGATGCAATCTCTACGTTGGGTTTTGTTGTTTCTGGAGATGGAGCGTATGAAAATCAGAATAATGGGTGTAAGTGAAAACTCAAGCTACAACGACGTAGATGGACACAGAGTCTACTATTTAGGATCCATGAATGGCAAATACGAACACGGAGTGGGAATGCTTGTTCACAAAAGTGTAATAAAACACTGTCCCAGTAAACGACAGTTTCTGGGACACCAGTTCACCAGTGAACACTAATATCATTCAAGTCTAGGCACCTACAACCGATCATAGTGACGAAGAAATACAGGAATTCT
Organism: Pissodes strobi; assembly: GCA_016904865.1. Lineage (NCBI taxonomy): Eukaryota > Metazoa > Arthropoda > Insecta > Coleoptera > Curculionidae > Pissodes > Pissodes strobi. The sequence goes on from MU181984.1 coordinate 705,270, forward strand.
ACGACCAGATTCACAGCACCATAAAGGACCTACCGAAACATGAACTTCTTATATTGATGGGAGATTTCAACGCAAAAATAGCTAAAGCAAGGGAAGAACATCATGTTGGACCACACGGGCTCGGAGAGAGAAACGACAGAGGAGAAACTCTGAGTATGTTTACGACGGAACACAACTTAATTGTTTTGAACACCTTTTTCAAACTCCCACCTGGAGGTCTGTATACGTGGAAGTCGCCTAGAGATAATGGTGAAGACGTCATCATAAGAAATCAAATAAATTATATCCTAGTCAACACAAGATATAGAAACAGATTCACAAGTGTAAAAACCTATCCAGGCGCTGACATTCGGTCCGATCACATCCCTCTAGTGGGAGAATACAAAACCAGGTATAAGAAAATACGACGAAAAATTCATAAGAAACAGGATATCAGAAAATTGAAAGACAGGATACTGAAGGACAAAATAAGTAAAGCCCTGAATAAAAACTGTAGAGAAATCGAGGAAAAAGCCGGAAGAGAAAATACATTCACTTAACAAAGTGGTAGAGGAGATCAAAAATAAAATTTCTGAAGAATGCACAAGACGTGGATGACAGATAAAATACTACAGATAATGGAAGAGAAGAGAACACACCAGAATAACATAACCGCATACATGGAGATACACCGTGAAATACAGAGAAAGATTAGAGAAGCTAAGCAGAAAGAAATGGCAGAAAAATGCCATGAAAGAGAAACACTGCAACAGAGATTTGATGAGTTCAATGTACATAAAGGAGTGAGAGAAATAACTGCCAAATACCAAAAGAGGAGAGTAGGGAAAACTCGTCAATGACTTAGAGAACTTATTGTGGACCAAGGAAGTATTAAAGACACTTGGAAAATATACATAGAGAATTTGGTCTTCGATGAGAGAGAAGATCCCCCTTCCTTATTGACAGAAACAGGACCACCAATAACTAGTGACATAGAAGCAGCCATAAAATCGTTGAAAGAAGGCAAAGCTCCAGGACCGGACTGGATACAAACAGAGTTCCCTAAGCTTTTGGATGAAGAATCAATAAAAATGATCTGCAAAATATTTAACAATATCCCGAAAGAATGGCTCATTTCTGAATTTATATTCCTGCCCAAGAAATAAGGGGAAAGAAATGCGGAGAATATAGAACCATAAGCTTAATGAGCCATTTATTCAAGCTTTTCCTTAAGGTTATCCATCGCAGAATATACAAGATATGCGAAAAGAGAGTAGCAGATACACAATTTGGCTTTATGAAAGGAGCAGGAACAAGAGAAGCACTGTTCAGTATACAAGTATTGTTCCAACGGTGTAGGGACATGAATTGCGACATTTATACCTGCTTTTTAGACTACCAAAAGGCGTTTCACAAAATCCAACACCAGAAGATGATACAAGTACTGAAAGGCACCGGAATGGATGATAAAGATATCAGAATTATACAAAACTTATACTGGAACCATAAAAATCAACGCTGGCCGCTGGAGATGAAACAACAGAGGCAGTTAACATTCTGCGGGGCATACGACAAGGGTGTATCATCTCTCCTCTGATATTCAATCTGTATTTAGAAGAGATATTTAGAGAAGCTCTGGAAAACGATGAAAATGGAAGTCTTGTAAACGGTGAACGACTAAATAATATCCGCCATGCAGATGATACCGTCATATTTGCAGATAGTATAGAGGGTCTACAACAGCTAATGAACAAAGTGAATGAAGTAAGTGAACGATATGGGCTAAAAATGAACATCAACAAAACAAAATTTATCGTCATAAGTAAAGAGAAGAAAGAAAACTGCCAACTGTTTATTAAAAATATATTTACCAGTGAACGGGTATCCAAATTTGTCTACCTGGGAACCTTAGTAAACGAACAGTGGGACCACTCACAAGAAATCAAACGTAGAATAGAAAAAGCAAGAGATGCCTTCATCAAAATATCTAAGCTTTTCAAAAGCCACAACCTCAAATTAGATATCAAAGTAAAAATCCTGCGCTGCTATGTGTTCTCCATATTATACTATGGCATGGAATCCTGGGCATTGACCGAAGCAACACAAAGGAAACTCGAGGCCTTCGAGATGTGGCTCTACAGAAGGATCCTTAGAATATCAGGGGTAGATAGAGTGACCAACGAAACAGTACTGGAAAGAGTGAGGAAGGAAAATGAGGTGATGAACACGATTAAGAGAAGGAAACTGGAATATCTCGGGCATATAATGAGAAATGACTCCAAATACAAACTCTTAAAATCCATCCTCCAAGGAAAAGTGTTTGGAAGGAGAGGGCCCGGAAGAAGAAGGATATCATGGCTCAAGAACCTAAGGACATGGTATTCAAAAACAACCACAGAATTGTTTAAAGCAGGTCATCATAGCCAGGATGGTCGCCAATATTCGAAACGAATAGGCACCTGAAGAAGAACATTTTTCAATCTCTATCTATCTATCTATCCTTTTAATTTTAACTACGAAAATGTACTTTATTTCCCGTGAAATATGGTGGTTTTAGGTTATCGATCGCTGCAATCCATGGGTTTATAAACACTGAAACACTTTAGTTGTTGGTACTTTGCTTCTTTAACAACATCAGTTCCAACAACCAAAATAATTTGTAGCTTAATTCGGTCATTTATATATTTACTACTGCCAAAGTTTACTAAAGACAAATTAGTAAACTCGGCCACAGGAAGTACCAATTCCAATTGAAAAGACAGTGGCCCGCCATAAATAAATCAAATAATGGAAGAGCCAGGCGCTGGAAATAAAAACAAATAATGTGATCGTCAATTGAGGTGGCGCCCGACTAGTTTGTCAAACGGGCAGCAGGAGATGACGACACTGAAATTGAGACGTTATTGTAAATCACGGCGTCATTACTTGTCTGGACTCTGAATTAATATAAATAAATAAATGAGAAAAGTACTTCTTTGAGCGGTGCGAACTCTTAAACTATAAACCTAAAATTATTCATATTAAGTATGCATGCTTGAATCATTAAATTAGTCGTCTCAAATTAACGAATATTATTAAGTTAATCCACTGGCTAAACCGCGGCTTGTTTTTTGTTGTGGACTCCAGGACCGTCATAATATCCTTTAGCGCGCGCGATTGGGTGTTTGCGGTGCAACGACACGTGCTCTTCACCGATGCTGCAGATTTGATATTTACGTGATATTAAGACACTGCTTTTCTTTTAAGGTAACGTATACAATTTTTGGTTTTTGTACAATCAGCTGAAAACGTGGAAAATTCATTTGACGAACCTGAATATGGATGTCTATTTTTTGAGAGGAGTAGTAAGGGGTAGGATGCGTCTCCTACTCAAATGTCAACCTCACCTTCACGAGTGGTAATTTCACCCGGTACTCCCTGTTGGATGACTGTCGACCGAGTGATTGCCGGTATAAGCAATCCTTCATTTACTGGCCAACAGCCTCGGGTGGAAGAGCTAGTAAATGGAAGGGCACTCTTTTGTCCTAGTGGGAACTCGCCCTAAAGGCGGATGAACCAAGAAATTAGTCAACGGCATAAGAATACAGAAGGCAACGGGAAACCACTGTATTAAAGATCTCTAAGATGTCCCAAGGGAATGATGCCCTCATTTAACTCGACATTTTCCGGAAGTAAAAATAGTTCCCCAAGTGTTAAATGATAGAAATAGAGAAGTAGGTGTGAATTTGCAAAACAGGATGAAAATTGGTACATGGAACGTGCAAAATCCATACGAAGCTGGGAAGTTGGCTAATTTAATACAGGAGATGGACAGGCTGAAAATAGATGTCCTCGGGGTGGCAAAGACATAGTGGCCAGACGTGGGAAAATGTGTGACACAGGGAAGAGTCTTCTTCTATTCAGGAAACCAAGACAAAAATCGTCGAAAAGGAGTGGGAATAATAATTCCAGAAAAACTATACCCGTGGGTAATTAACTTTCTCCCACATTCAGATGGCATGGCATTACTTAGATTGAAAGCACGTCCGGTTAATCTTAACATCATTCAAGTATACGCCCCTACCTCAGACGCATCAGAAGATGAAGTTGAAGAATTCTATGAAGACCTGAGACAGCTAATTCATAAAAACGTTAAAAAACATGAAATGAACTTCATACTAGGCGACTTCAACTCTAAAGTTGGAAAAGGTATACCAGATGAACTAGTAGGCCCTTATGGATTGGGAGAGAGGAATGAACGAGGTGGGTGGCTACACCAGTTCCGTCAAGAGGAGCACATGAAAATAACCAACACTCGGTTTAGGCTACCACCCAAGCGTCTCTACACATGGAGAGCCCCAGCAGACTGTTCCGAACATATAATTAGAAACCAGATAGACTACATATTGGTCAACAAATGTTTTGGAACATCAGTAACAAGAGCGTGTACATACCCTGGAGCCGACGTCCCATCAGACCACGTACTTCTGATGGCGGAAATAAAAATAAAGATCACTCATGGGAGGAAACGGAAACAGGAACCAAGGGTAGATTATGATGGACTTAAAGAGGAAAGCATCAAAAATGAAGTGAGCAAGAAATTGGACGAAAGGTTAGTCATGCCACAACCGGCTGAGGAGACGAAACTTGATGGAAGAAGTGGAGGGAGTGGAGGAAGGAGATAGGATACAAGCAAAAGATCAAAAGGAAGGACTGGATGACATACGAGTTAATGGCAATGTTTGAGGAAAGAAGGAGGGAAATACAAGACCCAGGGCAGTCGAGACAAATATATAATGTTGCAGAATACTCTAAGAAGAACAATAAGAGTGACAAAGAATAAATGGCTGAAGGAACAGTGCGAATAAGAGATGGAACTTTTACAAAAGCAGCACGATGAGTATAACCTGCACTAGAAAGTAAAAGAAACAGCTCGAGTATATAGAAAACGGGCTTCCTCTAACATACAAAATGAACATGGGCAAATGGCACAAGATAGCGCACAAAGAAAAGCTATCTGGCAACAGTACATTGGCAACCTCTTTGCTGATGAAAGACCTCAGGTAGGATAATTTGTCTAGACCGTCAAGAGACTGCGTAAAATTTCTTGGTCTCTCTGTCGATCAACACCTCTCGTGGTATGATCATATTGACCACATATGTAAGAAAATCTCCTCGAAAAATTTTGCTCTTCTGCAATTGCGTCACGTTGTTGACGCAAGCACTCTGAAGACGTTTTATTATGGATCCATTTATCCTATCTAGTCCTATGGACTACTGGCATGTAGTAATTCTAGCATCATCTCTACCGTCTTGGTTTGTCAATACGAACTATGTATCGACTTCCCTTTGGGGAGTCTTGTCGCCGTACCTTCAAATTTAAAGGATTACTCACAGTGGTCAACCTGTATGTTTTGCAGTCGTCCTGTAATATATTCAGGAACTATAGCAGCTTTGAAAAGTGTGGAGATGTGAATCATTATCAGACTAGAAATGCGGACATGCTCTATGTTCCTGGAGCACGACTGACTCAGGTGAGGGATGAGCCTGAAATCGCCTCCATTAAAATATACAATCAACTGCCGATTGCCATAAAACATATTTATTCTTTTCTTCGCTTTAGGAGCGAGCTGAAGGACATGCTAGCTGAAAATCCGTTCTACTCACTGAGTGAGTTTTTGAACAAGTTTTCTAGAGGTGCTCATTCATTTCTAGCCTTCTATATTTATGTTTTTTTAGTGTTTCTACGCTCCTGTACTTTTAACTACACTTTTAACTTTAACTTTGTAATTTTTTATTTTATATTTTGACAATTCTAAAACACGTTAACATGTCTACAGAAATATACGTAAATAAATAAATAAATAAATAAAAATAAATGGAAGATATCACTAGAGCAATAAATAGCTCGAAAGATAAGGAAACAGTTGTGCCAGATCTAGTGCCTGTTGAACTGCTCAAATTATTGGATAACGAAGGTATTAAGATGCTTCAGGGGCTTTTCAACCAAATTTGCAGCACAGGAAAATTCACAACCAAATGGCTTACATCTCTTTTCATCCCACTTCCAAAAAAGAACAACACAACAAGATGTGAAGACCACAGATTAATCAGCTTGATGAGTCACATTCTGAAAATATTTCTGAAGGCGCTATTGGATCCTCTCAATTCGGATATAGAAGGGGTCTCAGTACGAGAAAGGCACTGGTCGCAACCCAAGTGTTAGTTAAGAACTGCTACGACCAGAGGAAAGATGTAGTGATGTGTTTCATAGACTACGAAAAAGCATTTGACAGAGTGCAACAGCATAAAATCATCCCTATGCTGAGGCGACTTGACATAGATCAGAAAGATATACGCTGTATTGAAAACTTGTACTAGAACCAATCTTATCAATCGGCTGCAGTTAGAGCTGATAACGAAGTTACAAAGGCACCGAAAAACCTTAGAGGTGTAAGGCAGGGGTGTGTCCTCTCCCCACTTTTGTTTAACGTTTACTCCGAAAGATCTTCCAAGAAGCTCTCGAAGGGCAACAACTAAACATCAAAGTAAATGGACATGAATCAGCAATATATGGTATGCAGATGACACAGTCCTGATAGCAGATAACATGAATGACCTCCAAAAGCTCCTGGATACAGTTGGAATACACAGCCGTCGTATGGGAATTAACATCAACATAAAAAAGACAAAATTCCAGTAATCACCCGCAAATTAGATGAGTTCCAGAATCCAAACCTATCATACAATAGTGAAGACATCGAACGGGTAAAAATGTTTGACTATCTGGGGACTTGGTTGTGTGAAGACTGCTCTTCAGACGTAGAAATCAAGTGCCAGATAGAAAAAGCGAGGAGCTCATTCATGAGATTCAGAAACGTCCTTGCGAACTCTGACCTCGACCTCAACCTCAGAATAAGATTCACAAAATGTTACATGGTTCGTGCTATTATATAGCATAAAAGGATGGACACTGAAGGTTAATATCATGAACAGGCTGGAAGCCTTTGAGAAGTGGGTCTACCGAAGAATCTTGAAAGTTCCATGGACAGCGAGAAAGACCAACGAGGAAATTCTGAGGAGGATAGGAGGAGAACGTGATTTGCTGGGCACGATAAAACGCAGGAAACAGCGTACCTGGGACATGTGACATTAAACGAGAACGGTACCACTTGCTCCAATTTTTAATACAAGGAAAGATAGAGGGCAGAAAGAGGATGTCGTGGCCCCGAAATATCAAGCAATGGACGGGAATAAGAACCACAGAAGAATTAATTACACCATCCGAGACAGAGTAAAATGGTCAGAAATGATCGCAAATATTCATTAATGGACAGCAGCAGAAGAAGAAGATTTTTTGAGATTCCTTCCCTTTTGACTTTCAGGAATCTCTTAATGGCCAGGGTAGGTTTCTACAGATTTTATAATTTGTTTGAATTTGAGGTTCAGTAAAATTTCTGACAATCTTGTTCTCTCTGTCTGCAGATGACCTCCAGGTGTACAGTCTTTCGGGTGTTGTTTGTAGCAATAGTAGTATTAGACTTCATTTCTTACAATCAAAAATTGGCAAAATGTGTAAGTTGCGATGTTTTATTCTTAATACATCTAAATCAACACTATTAAAAGCATTCGTTCATAAATTAAGAAACTCCGTTTTTGAAACCTACATGCCTGTTTGAATTAGTGAATTTAGGTCGTTGGCTCGGGATTTGTTTACACTTCCGCACACTGGCTCGACCAATTAGATTCATTAATTTGAATTAGTGACTGCCATTGCCATCAGCTAATGAATCATCATGATCTGCATTTTACAGGTCAAAACTCTCATTTATATATTTTTCAAATAGTAATGGCAATCTTCTTTCAACTTGCCATGACACTAGTTCAAGCACAAACAAAATTGGGAATTTTTTATATGATTTCTCTTCAAATACTAAATTCTGAGAATTAATGTATCGTGTCAATTTCGATGATTTTCAGGGGTATATATAACATCGTGTAAAATTTAATGTAATATCTCTAATTATTGCTTATAGCTGTTGCTCGAAATACGTTAATAAAGGCAAGTCATAAATCATTTAAGCTAAACTGATTAATTAGCCTGTGCTAATCTGAATCACTTCTACCAAGATTTCTCACGGTTGTTGTCGGCCGACCCACGCACGCCTACTAACCGTCAATTTCACGTTGAATTAACACAAAACGTTCAAAATTTGCACCGTATTGTTAGTCACTTCCTAGAATTTCCCGCTTTTGCGTAAACAAAAAATCGAGAGAAATAAACCCTCTCGCCTAGTCGAGATATCTCGAGATGAATCGAGATACCTCGAGACGAGACGAGTCACCAACCGTCTCGTTTCAGCTGCATCAACCAGTAATGGTTAGTTTGCCAATCAGTTTTACCGGTTGATAATGCACTGGATGTGGATCTTAGGTCCTGGGTTCATATCTCGCTAGTCCCAAACTTTTTATTTTTTTTTATTTAATCGATAGACAAACTATTTGAAAAAATCATATTTATCCTAATTAATTCATTTAAAATCGGTATACCGATTAATCGGCCGTATTATTTTCTCACATGATCAGCAGTGCTAGGAATTTTGCAATTTTGCCACGAGCCCCTGCTGCAATTTAACAATATTTATTCACAATACTCTGCTGATCGTTTGGATCTAAGGATGCCAAATAAAATAACTTCAAGTAAAAAAAAAAGGTTGTTCTCCCCTCAAACTCGAGACACTAAACGTAAATCGGAACGCTTCGCACGTAACGATGATATCATCTAAAAGCCGTTCCGTTGGCGCCTGCAAGGAAATCTCGATTAAACTTGTTTATGAAAATGGCCGCCCAAATCTTTGTGAGAAGCAGGATGTGTGCGAGAGATTGCAGGAAATCAGGGAACATTATACGTTGGCGGCTTTAAATTATTTGCATTATTGCGTCGTTTAGAATGGGCTTGAATTAGGATAGCCATGCGACAAGAACAGGGAACATTTGATATTTGATATACTTTATGTTATCCAGAAGTATCCAAATTTTTTCATAGTATTAAGAATAATAATTTCAAATATATATTTTCTTCGAAAGTGTACTTTTTATCCAAAACATTGAAAACATGAAAGAAACAGGAGGAGTAAAAATCATGCTGATGGTCCAGAAAGAATATATCCATCCTATAGGTTCACCTTATATAGTATTCCAGACCAGGATCCTTCAATTTGGTACCACTTACATAAAAACTGATTCCGATCCAGACTTCACGTCGGTGCTTGCTGGAAATCGCCATTTTAAGGAATACAAAAAAAGGAAATCTAGTTGAATGCTTCCTATGCCATAGGCCGTAGAATGGGACATATTCAGAACAAATATTGTTGGATGTCCTTTAGGCGAACAAAAAAGTGCCTAGTCGCCGTTATTGAGAAGTGGCAGATGTCGTGTGCAACAGCGTCGCGACGCGGGGCATCGAGCTGTAACCAGTCTGTAATGATACGTGCCGTCCCTACGTCATCGTCGATATACGAAAACCTACTATAGTGTGATTGGGCCGTAAATCATTTCACGTTTACCCCACAGTGCTATTAAATATCTATTTTTAAAATATTTTTTTTTCCGTTTGCATACAACAGAATAATTGCTTTTCTACGTTTCAACTTACTCAGACCAAGAGTCTGGCAATATCGCACGAATTTTTGTTGCCCCGAATAAGATATTTCGTTTGGCTTTGGTGCTAATGTAACGGTCACATATTTAAAGTCGTGAATATGTATATGGAAAGACATTGGTTCTACACCGGAAAGAATCAGGTCCAGGACAAACCTGGACATTCGCCATTGATGACGAATCAATGGCGACTCTGAACGGAATGGACCTCAGACCCTCCTTTGGCTTTGGACAGGTCTAATTCCGTCATAAGCCACGGGGGAAACGGAGAGACGCCCCACATGAACAGGAGGCTGGCACTTCCGCCGAAACCCCTCAGGAGGAAGCTGAAGGTAGGGTTGATCCTGTCTTCACAGGAGCTTCTAAACCTGAGACGGAATTGATGGAAGCAACAGCTTCAATATCGGGTGGCAGAGAGGGAGCCAAATCCCTCTCAAAAAATGTCGCACTTCAGCCAGGCCCCCTGAAGGGGAAAGAAAAGTCCATCCCTGGCAAGGGGACCAAAGGGTCGAAGAAACGTAGGGCCCCCTTGGATGAGCAGACTGGGAAGGAAAATGGAAAATAAGACCATTTTTCTGCAGGCCAATCTGCAACATGCCAAGGCTGCTTCATACATCCTTAGCAAAACTTTTAATGAAGGGCGGGTAGATATCGCCCTTCTCCAGGAACCCTGGCTATCAACCACAGGCCAAATACGAGGCCTAGGTAATACATCAGGTAAAAGAATTTGCTCTGGAAACAGACCCAGAGCATGTATCTTAATCAAAAACAACATGAAATTTTTCAAAATTTCAGATCATTGCTCGCGGGACATGGCGACAGCGCTTGTCAAAATACCCATGGGCCGCTGAAGCAAACCAACCTCCTCCAATTGAAATGCGGAACTTGGTCGCCTACAGTCGGAGGAAGAACATCCATCTATTGGTTGGATGCCAATGCGCACCATGTAGTGTGGGGCAGCACGGACACCAACCAAAGAGGTGAGTATACAATTATTTACTAGGGGAGGGGCTGGTTGTTAATAACAGGGGCTCTGAACCAACCTTTGTAACTGCCAATAGACAGGAGGTATTAGATCTAACGATCAGTGATAATCTCTTATCCAGAAGAATCTCAGATTGGATCGTGTCATCAGAGCCCTCGTGTTCTGATCATGGACATATTCTCTTCAATCTGAAAATTGATTGGGCTGGTTTTAGTCTTACCCTTCAGGAGCAGATGCGGACCTCTATTGCAAAGATATCAAATCGTGATGAGATTGATCTGGCCTCGGAGCAACTCAGGACAGCCAGAAATACGGCTTATCATGAAAACTGTCCAGTCAACACTAAAAGGGACAACAGAGGAACCACTTGGTGGAACAACTCCCTTGACAAACAAAGAAAGGAGGTTCGTAAACTCTTTAATAGAGCTAAAGAGACCGGCACATGGGATCAATACAGAACTGCTCTAACGAACTACAACAAAGCGATCAGAGATGCAAAAAGGAATTCATGGGAAACCTTCTGCCAGGGCATAACAGATGCACCTGGCAGTGCAAGGATCCATAGAATCCTCTCTAGAGAATCCGTTCAGGAGTTAGGATCGCTAAAACGACCTGACGGATCCTTTACGGAATCTGGCATGGAGACGTTGGAGCTTCTGGCTAGGACTCATTTCCCGGGATGTCGGATTTTGCATAATGATGAGGAGGGACCGATCAAAACGGCCAAAAACGTGCGACTGGATTGTCCCCAAGAACATCATTAATGTATCAACAATTAAAAGTGCTATTCTATCATTTCAGCCTTTTAAATCACCTGGTGAGGACGGAATATTTCCAGCACTGCTGCAAAACGGTCTGGAAGTATTAACACCGTGCTTAATCAAACTTTTTAGAGCCAGCCTAGCGAGTAATTATATACCTAGCAGCTGGACTAAATTCAGAGTGGTGTACATCCCAAAAATGGGACGTAGGGAATCAACACCTAACTCATGGAGACCTATAAGTCTGACCTCCTTTCTATTGAAATGCATGGAAAAAATACTCGACGTGCACATTAGAACGGGTGCACTTTGTAAGTATCCACTGAATGCTCACCAATATGCGTATCAGACCGGCAAATCTACAGAACTAGCACTAAACAACTTTATCGGGAACATAACACAAGCGTTAGAAAGCATGACTATCGCGATGGGTGTGTTCTTAGTCATCGAAGGAGCATTCAATAATGCATTACCAAACTCCTTATACACAGCATTAGCTGAAAGAGGGGTTGAACCATAAATAAGGAACTGGATCGGAAGTATGTTAAACTGCAGAGTGGGCACAACAACCCTACAGGGGGAGAGCTACAGATTCAGAGCTGTTAGAGGATGTCCGCAGGGCGGGGTTTTGTCGCCCCTTCTGTGGTCTCTCCTGATGGATGGTCTGCTAGCGGTCCTCTCGCTGTGGGATGTGGAGGTGCGGGCATACGCGTATGATCTAGTAATACTGATAAGAAGCAACTTGCAAAGAACTATTTCAGAGGATCTGCAAGAGGTGCTAACCGTGGTCTATGACTGGTGTGAAAGGGAACAACTATCTGTGAACCCACACAAAACAGTTATAGTACCGTTCACAAGGAAGAAAAGGCTGGAAGACCTAAGACCACCTGCACTCAAAGGTGAAACTATCCCATTTGCGAATACAGTGAAGTATCTGGGAGTTACCTTAGATGAAACACTTAACTGGAATGCGCATCTGGATAAAATTGCCGCAAAAGCGAAACTGTCATTATGGACCTGCAGACGCATTTGCGGCAAAACATGGGGCATACATCCCAAACAAATGCATTGGCTCTATATCGCGGTCATAAGACCAATGATAACATATGGGGCAGTAGCTTGGTACTCTAAGAGCTTACAGAGCTTCGCGAGAATCAAATTATCTACCTTACAAAGACAAGCGTGTCTGGCAATTAGTGCCGCTTTCGGCACTACACCCACGGCAGCCCTTGAGTGTCTTCTAAATCTGTCACCTCTTCAAATAGTGCTGGAGAAGGAGGCCAGATGGGCGACGTATAGATTGACACAGGCGGTGATTAACAATCCGCAGGCGATCATCATGGTGCCCAACAGGCTGGAAAATGCCAATGAGCAGGACAGTGTGTTGGGTCTACCATCAGATGTTATGCCTATCAAGACCACCTATTACCATGCCTATGACGTCCTCCTACCAGAGAGGAATGAATGAGCGAAGGACTCTGAACATCTGAGAAGAACAGAGAATAGTTGGTTCACTGACGGCTCCAAGACCAATGATGGTACGGGAGCCGCTGCATGGAATAAAAATGGTAAGGTTGAGCTTAAATGTTCCCTAGGCAAACATGCAACCATTTTTCAGGCTGAAGTTAAGGCCATTGATATGACTGCACAGTGGCTCATCGATAGAAACTGGAAAGGCAAGTCAATCAAAATTTTCTCGGACAGTCAAGCAGCTCTAAAAGCTCTTGATTCTAGCTGTTGTTCATCCAAGACAGTATGGAACTGCCAGGAACTACTCACCAAACTAGGGAGAGAAAACAAACTTACACTGATCTGGATACCTGGACATACAGGATATGAAGGCAACGAAAAAGCTGATGCTCTTGCGAAGCAGGCGGCCGCAACGGCCTTCATAGGACCAGAACCAGTACTGGGAATAGCTTATAACACAGTGTCCAGGTGGACACAAAATCAATTCGTAGATAAATGGAGAGAGTTACCAGGCCTAACTCATTCAAAGTTGGCGGTGAATCTGCCATCAGAAGTGAGAATCGGACAGCTTCTTCAACTTGGCCGGCAGCAGGTACAGGCTGTAGTTGACATGTACACTGGCCATTGTCGGCTAAGAAGCCACATGAATAAGATAGGGCTCTCCGAAGAAAGGAATGCCGCTTGTGCTTGGAGGATGAAGAAACAATGGAGCATGTTATATGCCACTGTCCAGCAATGGAAAGAACCAGACAAACAGTCTTTGGAAATATTCAAATCGCACTTGTAGATTTGAAAACTATCCACCACAGAAAGATGTTCGATTTCTTGAAAACGATCGAGCCTCTGGCATAGGGGAAAACACAGATGTGAGCTACAATAGACCAAGGATCGCAGTGGAGGTTCCTATTTGGACCCACTCACGTGTACAAATACAATACAAAATACAAATCTGTATTTAATAATAAACGAGAATACGTACATTAGCTCGCAAAGGAAAGAACCGCAGCAAAGAAATATTGTGGGATATAGAAAAACTAAAAGAACCTGAAATAAATCAACTCTACCAGAATGAAATGGAGCAAATATGCACGAGAACAACACAAAAAGGTACAGAAATTGAGCATATATGGAAACAAATAAGGACAGGTATAGCTGACGTCAACGATAGAGTACCAGGACCAAGACCGAAACCAAAAGTAAACGGTTGGTACGATGCCGATTGCGAAAAGCTAAACAAACAAAAAACCAGAGCTAGAGTCCAAATGATCCAAAATCCATCAAACCACAACGTTTCTACATCCAATAACATCAGAAGTAGGATGAGGAAAACTATCAGAAGCAAGAAAAGAGCAGCTTAAAACGAAAAATACAGAGAACTAGATCGTAACAGACAGCAAGGTAATTTAAGACAATTCTACAAGGAAGGAACTCCGACTCTAATGATACTAAAAAGCGGTAATGGAGATCTGATAAGTGGAGAAACAGAAATACTGCAAGCCTAGAAAAAATACTTTAGCAAACTCCTCAATCGGTCGTGCGAAAAAGTACATAACCGCTTGACTTTCCAAACAGAAGAAACAAACATAGAAGCGCCTAGTTTGATAGAAACTATTAAAGCTATCAAAAAACTTAAAAATAATAAAGCACGTGGGCGAGATATCTAAAATATGGTGGAGACACACTTCATAGAGCTATAGACCATTTGATAACACCTATTTGGAATGAAGAAATAATCCCATCCGAATGGAAGGAGGAAGTGATCATACCAATTCCTAAAAAAGGCGATAAGATGATATGTAATAACTACCGTGGCATCACTCTCCTCAATTGCGCCTATAAGGTCCTGTCAAACATATTACTGAGCCGAATAACACCATATGCTAGTGAAATTGTTGGTGAATACCAATGTGGATTCCGTAGCGAAAGATCAACAACGGACCAACTATTCTGCATAAGTCAGTTATTTGAAAAGTGCTGGGAAAACAACAGAGATCTCCACAATCTACTTGTGGAATTCCAAAGAAGTTAGTATGCATGGTGAAGACGTGCGTGGAAGGGTCAGTAAATAGCGTCAGAGTGGAGGGGCAAAATAGCGAAATGTAGAAAATGGACTTAAACAAGGAGACGCGCTGTCCCCAGCTCTATTCAACTTGGCCCTTGAGAAACTCCTGAGTGTAGCCCAAACAAACACAAAAATATTTGGAGCCAATGGACTTAGGCTCCTCCTAGCATATGCTGATGACATCGATGTTGTAGGAAAGAGCACAGTTAACGTCAAGGAAATGTTAGTATAAAACGAGAAAGAAGCTGAAAGGATGGGTCTGACAGTAAACAAGACGAAGACGAAATATATGCATTTAACACGAAAGGATAATAAAGACCGAATGGGACAAAACGTAACTATGAACGACTACCATTTTGAGAATGTCCAGTCTTTCAAATATCTAGGCTCTCTGATAACAGCAGACTATAATATGAAGAAGGAGGTAAAACACCGAATAACCCAGGCAAACAAATGTTTCTTCTCTGTGCAGGAGATGCTGAAGTCCAAATATATTACAAGGTCAACAAAATTCAACATATACAAGACGGTAATAGCACCTGTCACATGTATGGATGCGAGATATGGACAAATACAATTTTCGACACACAGTTGCTTAGAAGATTTCAAAGGAATATATTGAGGAGAATTTTTGGACCGGTTATTGACCAGCAAACTAGCGAATGTAGAATACGGACCAATAACGAACTCTCTCAACTATACGACTCCCCAGCCATAGTACAAGAAATAAAATTCAACCGACTAAGATGGATCGGCCACGTCCAGCGTAGTAACAACAAAAGGCTTATAAAGAACATATGGGAGAAAGCCCCAACAGGAAAGAGACCCCTGGGAAGACCTAAGCTGAGATTTAGAGACAACATCCGCAAAGAGTTGCAAATAATAGGAATTGATAACTGGGAAAATGTTGCCCTAGACCGCACACGATGGAAAGAGGTGGTTCAAGCAACCAAGACCCACCCAGGGTTTTAGTGCTACAGTGTTGTTGTTATTGTATTTAATAACATTTACAACGTTATTCGAGAAAATCTTTGGCTCTCGGTGCAACTCCAAGCCATCAAGAATTCTAATGTCTCGAAACTGATTCCTTGCTTATCTGACTAATGATGCTTAAGCCTTTATTTCTTGCAAGTCGCGTTATGTCATCTATTGCACATTGATATAAATTATATGCCCAGAATGAATCTTTGCTATACTCTACGTCGGATATTTAGGGATTGAGAGAGTTGCTCTCCATAGAAGATCTGGTGTAGTCTAATCGTCAACTAACTAAACCTAGCCTATTGATCCATTGCATCTCAATTTAAATACAATCGAAAGCTTTGAGAGAGTGGAGGGATTTGCTCCCACCTGCTGATTCTAATCAAAGCTCCCAGATACGCTGCACCAAATTCCTAAATTTTCGAATAGATAATTATTTTCAAATAATTAGAAAGTTGGCCTTTAGGCACACTATAATAGCGTTAATTACGGGGTATTGGTGGATAGGCCATCAAAACCAAATTGATCTTTTGGCCGCATTATAGCAATTGGAGTGTAAGTATTTGATTGTAAGATATGCCATCAACTTTTGGTTTGGTACACTAGTAATTCACGTCTAGTTATTTAATGGCTGGATATGCCATCAAAACCTTGGTTTGCAGTTATTCATATTTTCAAATTTTAAAGATTTTAAATCATGAACAAAATAAGA
The DNA here is from genome assembly GCA_016904865.1 of Pissodes strobi. Classification (NCBI taxonomy): domain Eukaryota; kingdom Metazoa; phylum Arthropoda; class Insecta; order Coleoptera; family Curculionidae; genus Pissodes; species Pissodes strobi. The sequence goes on from MU181984.1 coordinate 721,859, forward strand.
AGAAAGTTGGCATACTAGCAATTGTTCGTAAATAATTACGTTATGATTGGATATGCCATCTAAACCAAAAAAATAAAATAAAATTTGAATTCTTGGCACACTAGTAGTTTAAGTGTTAGTTGGATATACCATATAAGATAAATATTGAATTCTTGGCACATAGTAATTATGTTCAGTGGTTGAATATGCCAACTATCGGACCTTTAACCAAAGTTTATGGAATATATATAAGTTGCCTCACTCACTTGATCTGCAGCCACGACATTCTCACGCTAGCCGGGAGTTGATTCTGCTAGACTATCTGATAGGATATAGATCTTTGCACTTTTTTGACACATTCAGAGATGGCTATATTGATACCATTTAGTTCTGCTTGAAATATTGTGAAAGTGTTTCCTAAAGATGCAGAGATTACAACTAGGTCCGTAATTTCCGAATCCCACTCCTTCTTTCATCTCTGATCCATCTCTGTACCAGACAAGTGATCCCTTCTCTAGTTGTTTTAGTATTTTCCCTCTAGTATTGCGGTCTTCAATTACCACTTCAAAGGAGCGATCAAAATAGAGTTTTGTTTCTATTGTATCGGTGGGTTTGGTCATCGCCTCTATCTGTATGTCCTTCAGAATTTCAAGATGACCAGTCAGGTTTTCTGATTTCAGTTTTAGCGTCTGAATGACTATATACCCAGGCCAGGTCCAGGGCTCTTTTTCTATGCATATGTGCAGTGGAGGGAGGTCAAGTAAAGTTTTCATAGCTTCATAGCCTTTGTACTCTTGTTAACTTTCGCTGTGTTGATATTTTCTTTGTTTTTACCCACCACACCAAGCAGGCGTAAGTTATAATAGGCTTAACAGTGTTATAGGACCACCAGATGATGGAGGGTTTTAGCCTCCATGTTTTACCAAAGAGTCATCGATAGACCCAAAGCGCTGCCGTTGCTTTTTTGATAGTTCTTTCCAGGTGTGACTTCCAGGTTAGTTTCTGGTCAAGAACGATGCCAAGAAACTTAACCTCTATTGAAAGCTTTACGGTTGTCTCTTCCAAAGTGGGTGCTTTAAGGTTCAGCTTCCTTCTTTTTGTGAATGGGTTTGCTTGGGCTGACATTTAGTCGTTCCTGTGTGCACCAGCTGCTGACAAAGTTGAATGCACTTTGCATACGTTCTAAGAAAATGTTGTCATGCTTGCCTCATATTATTATAACTAAGTCATCTGCATAACCTTGGACTTCAAAGCCTGCTCCAGTCAGTTTGACCAGTAGATCGTCAACCACCAGATACCAAAGCATGGACGTTAGAACCCCTCCTTGAGGGCACCCCTTTGATACTTTGACTGTGACGGCTGTTTCTCCAAGCATAGATTTTTATCCATTTTGTAGTGGTTGGTTCCACTCCTCTGTGGGTTGTGACGCGCTGAATGGATTCATGTGAGATTTTGTCAAATGCACCCTCTATGTCTAGAAATGCACACAGCGTCACATTTCAGCCATCAATGTCTTCTCTATATCGCGGAAGAGATTTTCAAGAGCATGGGTGGTAGATTTCGATGCTTGGTATAGAAAGAAACTTGCTCCTGACGTGCTTATCGATAACGTTTTCCATCGTTTTAAGAAGGAATGAGGTTAAGCTAATGGGGCATTGGGGCGGTAATACTTTGGTTCCTCTTATGATCATCGTCCTGTCTTTGGCATGAACGCTACTTTAACTTTCCTCCAGTTTTTGGGAATATAGCCCAATGCACAACTAGCTGTGGAGATTGATTGAATGTGTGGTAGTAGGTGCTCTATACTCTGTTGGGGTTATGGAGTTATCCATAGACAAAACTATATATATTTGTTTTGATCTATATGGATCTATTATATACTCGAATATTTCGAAAGGTAAGTTATTTTTGGTAACGCTTATTTTTTTGCCTTTGTTCTGTGTGGTATAATTGAGGTTGTGCGCTGTCAAACATTTCTAACTAGACTATAAGCATATTTCAAGTATTTTTTAAATAAATAGTCTTTTCAAATAGAACCATATAATTGAACAAAAACATCAATAAAATTTATGAGAAACCCTTATAAACGATAAATCTTATTAATTAATTTCTAACAGTCTTCTTCCTGTTGCTATTTCCTTTAAGTTGTAGGACAGTCATTAGGCATATCGTAAAATGGTAAAGATTGTTTAAGTTTTTTAAGGATATGCATTTTTAAGTTTGTGGTTGTTCAGTATAAGCTCAAGTTGTTTTTAAATTAGGCGAAATTCCACCTAATTTCCTCAAGGAAAATTCGTGACACATACGGCCAGAAATAGATAAGTACGATTTTATTAATGTTTGATTTTTAGGAACCATATCGGCCATATGTAGTAAGAGTAGTAGCAAAAAGGCCTTGTTCCTGATTTTTTACTTTTTATATGAGTCTGTGGAAAGTGTTGCTTTTTAATGAATGACATTCAGTAATTCTTGCAAGTAGCGCATTCTATTGGAAAATTTCTGGAGAAGTGACGAACGAAATTGGAAATTGCCAGTTCACGCGTAACACGTATTCATGCTGATTATATTATAGCGTATGTAACGATATTCTGGACAAATTGAAGATCAAGTGATCAATTATTTGATAGTTGGATCAAATCTGAATTGACTTGTAATTATTTATATTTTTTATGTATCGGGATAACTAGAAAATAGCTACAAATTTTAAGTTTTTTGGGCACAGTAATAACTGCTCTGTGATTATTTATTGGAGTGCAAAAGTTGAACTTTTGATCTCTGACTTGTAATTATTTTATGATCGGATATGTCCACCTTTCGAACAAAGTACAATGTTGAACTTTCGGCATCCGCATTAGACCCACTTTAAATTTTGTTTAAAAATGGTTTATCGCTAAAAAAAAAATTTGGAATATAGTAGGCCCATTCGTGGTCCACTGGCGCTGTTTGCGCCGCAGGGCCCCAAAACTCGACAACGACTGTAATTATGCCCTAATTATTATTATGGAATTATAAGAGTTAGTCAACACGCCTGTCACTTTTCCATGGATTATGTCGATTTATTGTTCACGGCTGTAATCTGAGTGGAAATCTAACCATATGTACCGATCGCCCTTTGATTACTTTGTTATGTGAATTACATGTTTATATATACAAGTTTGCTGGCATTAATTTCTGTGCCTGATAAAATAATGCACAGGGGCTAATAGGGCTCGGGACTTTGACTATCACACTCTATATTTATATTTTCCAAAATTATATAAAAAATAATGCTGGCATCTAGGATGCAAGTCCCGATATCCCGGGATCGCATTTTTCTCCGGAATTGGATGAATTTTTGATGAGTTTTTAATAGAAATAAATTGGTATTAAACAATATTATATAATATAATTTATGAGTATGTTGCAAGTCAGAACTACCTAAAATTAGGGGGTCTCATATGCCTTGCTTGATCTCTAAGAACTCACTTTCTTCTGAAATTTGAAATGTCTATTTTTAAAGTTGTTTTATGTACAGAATATTCCCTAATTTGTTTGTAACGAGATTTCAATAAATACCAGTTTTTCTCTATTTTTTTTTGTCTTGCTGTATTGTTTGCTTATGCATGCTAAAATAATAAATTTTTTTGCAGCTTCTCGAGCTTTTGCCAGCGTTTCTCCATCCAATCCTCCTTTGCTTCCTTTATGATTCTTGGAATATGTTTGTGTATTTTTGCTGTATTTATTGTTGTCCTGACGCCTTTCGTCCATCAATAACAAAATTCCCCCAGTATCCCATTTCTGCTTTGCTCTCTGTTCCTTGTGAGAGTTTGACGTGAAAAGTGGGTCCGTATAAAAAGCTAGCAGCAGCGGGGCCCGCGAAGGGCTCCGCTATAGCAGGTAAGATGAAAGGTACCAAAAGTTATGTGGACAGTGCGCGAAAAGATGAAAAACTCAAGAAACTAAAAGGGAAACTTTAATGATCTTGCGTCATCAAAAAGAGAAATAGCAGAATTAAAGAAGATGATTGTAGTCTGAAAGAAGCTATGGAAACGAAAAAAAAAAACAAGAGACCTAGGATAGAAGTAGTTGAAAATAAGAGGAAGAGACAAGAGATATCTAGTGATATTGAGGAAGAAATAGAAACAATGGATGTAGTAACACCTGATCCAGTAATATATGCCAGTAAAGTAAAAAGTATTCCTCCCGTTGCTATACAGGGTGACGAGGAGTAAATTCAAAAGCAACAACATAGCGATCAAATAAGCAAAAAAAGGTAGGTGAAGACACGAAAGTCTTAAAAGGACTGGAAGAAGGACTAACAATGCAAATTATGGTGCTGGAATTGGAAATAATGGGGGTTCAAAGACATAGAAGTAAGCCCAATGAGGTGACAAAAAAGATCCTACCTATGTATTTAGTAATGACGACGTCTCAAGACATCTACAAAGTAAACAGGTTTCTGGATTTAGTGGTTTATGTTGAACCAAATTAAACAACAACAATAACAACAACAAAAATGCTACATAACCAAAGCAAACAAATGACGGTATTACCACTGGCAATCAAGAGAAAAACGGAGACAAGAAAGAGATACTGGAAGAGATGATGCCGTGCATCCTAAAAATAGGGCAGCAATTTATGGAGCGCCATGGATAAGGCCCTCAATATAATGGAATGTAAATGATATTAGAGCACGTAAGAGAAACATTGTCACATTACTAGAGGAACAAGAACCTGACGTACTAGCGCTTCAGGAAACACTAATAACGGAAAACTATAGGATATCCTTTCCAGGATACCTTATACATAGGCATAACAATAGAGTGCCTAATGGGGAAGTAACACTACTTGTAAATAAAAACATAGAACATGCCTTCATAAGAACTGAACAAACAGAGATTGATGGAGTAACAGTTAGGATTAAGCACAACAACCGCAACATATACATGACATCGGTATATAAACCCCCACGCCAAATGCTTGAAGAGTTAGACATGCAAGATTTACTCCAAGGAAGAGACCCAAAAATTCTAATGGGAGATCTAAATTGTAAATCTCGTGTCAGGAACAGCACATCTGAAAATCAGCACGGTAGAAGACTACTTGAATACGTTGAAAATCAGAGAGCAGTTGTGGTAGGGCCTGTAAACCCAACATATCTTCCTCATTGTAGAGGACTTCATAAACAGCTTATAAAGGACTGATAGCAGGCTGTAGTTTTCTAATATATATTTATTTCCTTTTTTGAATATTAGTATTATGAGAGCATTTGACCATGTTGTTGGTATTTCACTTATTTCTATGCACTTATTAAAAATTATTTCTTGCAGTTTCATTATGGGTTGTCCTCCATACTTTATCATTTCCAATACTATTCCATCTTCCCCTGGGGTTCTCCTATTTCGCATGGTATTCACTGCATTTTTATTTCAGGTATTTCTTCAGATCCAACATTTTTTATCACTTTTCGATCGATATTTTTCTTCTTTTCCTGGTGATGGGTTTGCTTTTGATTCATACAGCGTTTGGTAATAATTTTCCATCATTATAGTTATATTCTGGATTTCTGTGATTTCTTCGTTCTAGTCGTTAATTAATTTTGTTATTTGATTTCTCCCTTCACTTATTTTCCTTTTCCAATCTCGCCGGCCTTTCTTCTCTTGTAACGTTTCAATTGACTTTGTTATTTTGTACTTTCTTATATCTTCTCTGGATTTTTCTTAATTGTTTTGCTGATTTCAGTTAGTTCTATTCTATTATGCTGAGTTTTTGGACTTTGTCTTTATTATTCTGGGTTGATTCCTGCACTACTGATAGTATGGTGTTTGTTAGATTTGTGTTTAACGTTTCAAGCCTTGACTCTTTATCTATTCGTTCAATGCTTGTTGTCAGTTTTCGTTCGTATTCCGACTTTTTCTGTTTCAGTTTGTCTGTATTTACCAATTTCTTCCTACTATCTATGATTTTTTTTGCTTTCGGCCTTTGTGTTTATTCTTATTCGTGTTCTTAGCATTCTATGATTACTACCTGTATTTGTCGTGTTTAACACTGTTGTGTCTAATACTATGTTTCTTTTATTGCATAATATGTTATCTATTTAATTCGTTGTTGTCCCGTTTGGACTTTGTCAGGTCCATCTTCTCTTTTCTTGTTTTTTAAAGAGTGTATTGGTTATATACAGATTGTTTTCTTTTGTATAATTTGCTAGCATTTCTCCTCTGTTGTTCCTTTGTCCTAATCCATAAGGTCCTATTCCAATTTCATTTTTACTTTCCTCTTTTTTTCCTATTTTCGCATTCAAATCGCACATTATAATTATTTACGTTGTTTTGCTTCCCACCATGGCTTCGTTAATTTCCCCATAGAATTGTTCTACTTCCTCATCTTCATGATCTGATGTCGGGGCATAAACCTGAATGATTTTGCACGTATACCGTTGGTCAATTTGGATGTCTACCGATATTACTTTATTCGATATTGCCTTATATAGTGTGATTTTGGATGATATTTTTCTGTTTAGCAATAGACCTACGCCAACCCCTCACCAACCCCCCCCCCCACCTCCCCACCCCCCTACCATATCTGCCAGTCCTATCACTGTCCACTGAATTTTCTTGATTTCCTCTTCTAATTCTTGGAGTTTTTCTTCCGAACTTAGTGAATGTAGCTATAAACCACTTGGTTATATATTGTTTCCGTGGATGCCTTGTTTGTCTTCTAATGTTGTTTGCTATCGAATTTCTGTCCCCTGCCTGAAGTTTCAGTGTGAGATTCTGAGTTACCTCTACTCGCCTAGGGTAATATGTTTTTGATATTCGTCATTTCATAAGGGGTATTTTAGCCTTAACTTGTCACGCTGGCCAGATGGGTTGATAAGTGCAAGAGATGGGCATAAGGGATAAAAATGTATTGTACATGGGATTTTAGGAAAGGATATCCGGAGGTTCTAGATGTAGCAATAATCGAAAATATAAGGCAGGAAGTAAACATCTACACGATAATTGAGGGAACGTCGTACCACAAACCTGCAGCTCACAATAGGAAATGGAGATGCAAAGTCACCCAAACATAAGAAACGTAACAAATTGGTCTAGATTCAAAGTACTCGTTAGAGATAGGCTATCCATTACGAGAATAAATAACACAGAAGATCTTGAAGAAGCAACAAGATGCTACGAGGAAAAAATTATGCAGGCATATAGGGAATCTACAAATACTAAAACTACTGCCAAGAACTCATTTGGGCACTTTACCAAAGCAGCTGAAGGGACATATAAGAGAAAATAGGAGGTTAAAGAGAGGCTATGGTAGATCCAGAGCAATGGCAGTGAAGATTGAACTAAACAGGCATGGTCAACGCCTAAGAAACATGAGCAGGAGTGGACTGATAAAGTAAAATAACTAAACACTCAGGATAATTCTGTATGGCAACTGCAGAAAGCTCTGCGTAAACCAAGAACATATGTTCCTCTACTTCACGGACGTGATGGGGTGGCCTATAGCGATGAGGAAAAAAGCAGAAGCACTTGCCAAGAGCCTGGAAGAAATAGTGACGGAGAAGATCGACCCACAGGAAGACGATGATCACTTAGAATTGGTTAGCCAGCTAGGGGCGGAAGATCTAATGTCAGTAAATAACGACCCAATCTCACCTGGTGAAATCAAAAACATTATAACAAGACAAAAGACCAAAAAAGCTGCTGATATGGACAAGATTACCAACAAAATTAAAAATAATAACTTTATAACCACCAAACAACACAAATGATACAAAATATAAAATAATCAACATAAAATACAAATCTTCTCTCAACCTAACAGCTTGTTGCCGATTACAAAAATAGTTACCGAACCACCTATCAGCCTCCATATTATAGTAAGAAAGTTTAGCCATGAGTAAATTCAAATCTAAATTGTCAAAGGCTTTTGTCATATCAATCATGACTAAAGGACAAAAGTGGACATCATCAAATGCTTTTGAAATGTCACTAGTTATCTTAAGCAGAGCTATATTCTAACCGGAAACCAGACTGATATTTGGGAATTATATTTTTATTTTCTATAAATTCTAACATTTGACTCTTAACCACCTTCTCAAGTATTTTAGAAGCGGCCGGAAGTATGCCTATAGGTCTAAGTTCACTAATAGTTGTAGGTTTATTTATCTTAGGAAGAGGGGTAACAAGATACAACTTCCATAAATCAGGTACGGAACCTGTTAATTATGTGAACAAGTGGTTTAATGCAGTGTGGACTGGAGGACTTAAGCATTCTTATAGATATATCATCAACCCCGATTGCACTACTCTCAATACTACATACAATCTTTATTACATCCTCCTCACCAATAAGTCTAAACTTAAATTGTACCCAATCACATGATGAACTGAGAAAATCCGCAATTAGCTCTGGATTAGTAGTAGTATTAGGTACCTGGTCCAAATATCGATGATTTATTAAAAAATATCTTCAATTCTGTGATAAATTTGATTTCTCAGGGAGTTTCAAATTTGAAAACTACAAAAAACATCTGTTTTTCCAATTTTTGGTTTTGAAATAGCTTAGGGAGAATTATAGGAAAACATAAATGCAAGGCTTGTATAAAATGCAGGATATTACCTTCAGCAGGACGCACATGTATGGACCCTGAATCCAGGACATCCTGCCAAATCCAGGATACCTGGCAATCCTAATCTGTTGCCTTTGATTTATTGTATGTCTATGTTTGGATTAGTTGGCACAAAACTAACACAAACTAAACCTTCTGTTGGTATGGTTTATACGCCCTAAGTCAGTTTTTGAGATAGTTTAAAGCAGTACTTATACGTTTGAGCCTTTTTTTGATCTATTTCGACGCTTTATATTTGCATACCTACTTTAAAACGAATAGAACATTCTAAGTGCGTACTTAAAGATTTGTACCAAATCATATTTAGAGCAATTGAGATCGTTTAAAAAAGCGCCAATAATTTTCGAGGCTTAACTGGCGTGAATCACAAATCGCATGACATCATCGCGTCTTCTCAGGTCAAGAGATCGTGCGAATCCGTCGTGGGGATTTGCGGGCCGGCCACATATAGGCCGCCCTAATTGACCAACACTTTAACCGAGTTATGGATTTAAAGCTGTAAACAGTCACACATTCATTGATAACTGTTTTTGTCTGGATTACGGCCCATGCCAGTATTTATTAAGCGTCTGGCATTGGCATATCATTAATTTAATATCTTTATCTTGTAGACGGAAAATGTTAGGTTGGATACTACTTTTGATGTATCATTGTCCTATTTTATTATCAATTTTTCTACTAAGAGCTATTCACCATCATGTCAATATTTTCTTTACTTTAAACCCTTTAAAGCAGCTTAAAACGAAACTCAACGGAGCATATAAAGGATCTGTCATCACAGTCGCTCACCCTCGATATTTTCGTAATGTGCGGAAGCGTATTTGGGTTTCTTTACATGCGGAATTCAAATT